>JAABKK020014592.1:10240-21121 GCA_011634745.2 Catotricha subobsoleta
TTCGATTTTTATAGTTCAAATATATTCAATACTATATTTACACACATCATTCTCTGAAATGTCTAATAATAATAATAATAATAATAATAATAGTAATAAAACCACACCGGTTTTGATATCTGTTTATGTTTGGAATGATCAAATTTTCTACAATAATATTTTTCATCAGTTCAACTTGAAAGCGTTGGAAGACTTGAGACTATTAGAATCAAAAGACGTTTATTTCATTTGCACTGACACGCGATTTTAGGATCAAAATCGCCTGCCAACGCAAACGGAATAAACGTCTTTTGATTCTAATAGTCGCACTTATTAAGTTATAGTAATTAACAACTTAATACTAAGAAGCTATAGACAATAAAATGGTTTCAATAAAAAAAAAAAAAACAGCACCGCATTCATAACTTCTAAACGAATAACCCCAATGTGTTCACATTTTTATCATAAGTTCGTCAGACGTTTGAGGTAAATTCAATCTTAAAAATACTTCTGACTGAATCATTGATGCCATCATCCTAATGGAATTAGACGATCAAAAATTTCTTCATACAAAATTCGGTCACCCTAGTGTACAAAGTATGTTTTATACTCGTACATTTTATTTCATTATGTATTTGTCAATCAATAGTTTAATCCCTTGTTGCATTGCCACAAATCCAATATTTTATTAAACGGATAATTTATGCACACTCCAGAGCTCGCAACGCAATTTATATTCGTAGTTATTATACATTACGTATAGGTTGGAAAGTAGAATTAGAATTATATTATGATGTTTGAACGATAAAGGAGAATATATGAAAACATTTATATGGAAAAATAAAGAGAAATGCTGCAAAAAAAAAACTTTATATATACTAATTTATTTATGACAACACGTGGAATTCATGTTATATGTTTTATTACATCTTAGTTATATTTATTTATTTTCATTTATTATTAATGTGTTCAGCGTATTTTCTCTTAAATTATGTATACTGGCATGACAACCAAAATACGAATGATTGGCTTTGTGAAAAATCTTGAACAAAAAAAATTATGACGAACAATGACAATAATATTTTAAATGCCAATTGTGTCTCTAAATGTTAAAGGAAATTGAAAATTTTGAATTCAGAAATATTATAATTTTTAAAGGATAATTGTATTAAATAAAAACCAAAAATAAGTTATTGCAATTATGTATATTATACGTTATACGTACTGTAAGTATATGTAATGAATACACCATTAAAATTTGAGAATACAGTTAATGTTTTAAAAATCATGACAATATCTAATCGATTTTTTGGTATTTTAAAATAATTGCATTCGAAATAATATTATGATAGAATTTTAGGTGCGCGTATAATGCGATATACAAAAGACAACCTGGTACACTGTAATTCCTTAGTATTATTATATTTTTCATTAGAAAAAAACAAGGATTCTTGATTTCATGGATGGGTATTTGTGATTTAACATACAAGTAAAATAGCAAGCGCATGTTTCTTCTTTCTGCTATTCGTTCAAAACATAGACTATTAGATATCTTAACATTATATTATAAATACTTTACTAACTTCTAAGGGGGAAAAATAAACTAACATTGACACCCACCTTATTTTTACGAAATAATTAAAAGCTTCATTAGAAAATTGTGTTTAAATTTTACATGAATTCAAAAAAATCTTTTAAGCATGTTTTTGTATTCCTTAACATTTAAAATCAATTAGATATAAAAAAAAACATTTTTTTTTTCTTAAACAACGATATTACATTTCAACGATATATATGTTTGTTGAAGTGGAAATATACACTGGATGGGTCAGCCTCATAATTCTCGTGCAATAAATTTTTTCGGTTGTAAAGGTAAAAATTGATAATAAAAAAGGTGCGGACATGGGCGCCGATTCCAGCATTGCTCTGACGTAGCAATGCTCATGAACATTTTTTTTAATGATGCCATTATGGCAGAGCTAATGAAAGCTGAGTTGTAAAAACAAAAAACAATTTTTTTTGAGCTTCAGAAGGTAATGCATGCTATTTAAAAAAAAAGTCGACGCCTATGGTTACAAAAGAAATACTATAAGACATTAACATTAAACCTACCTTATTATATTTTATTTTATGTGTATTTCCATTTGAAACAAAACTAAAGCCATTTACAAGTAGGTTTGGTTTTTAGGAGTTAAAGGCCGAATCCCATACACTAATATATCTAAAAAAAAAAATCGTTAAATACTTTCACATATTTTGCAGAAAAGTAAAACATTGAGCCGCCACGTTTTGTCCCTTATTTTTTACTGTGAAAATATAAAGAATTCTTTAAATATCTAAATGTGTGGGATAGGAGTTCAAACAAAAACAAAAGCAAAACATTTCCTTTAATCTATTTTATTGCATTGTAATTACATCCCCACATTTTTCAGGGCAAGCAAGTAAATGCAAAGAAATTCCAATATTATCAGGGTTGCCAGATTGCTTTAGGTCTGGTTTTCCTATTTGTGTAAAAAAAAAATTTTCGGTTAGCGATTTTTTTACAAGTGAAATTTCACATGAAATAAAACTATATAGAGAATGTCGTAAATTTCACGAGTGAAATTAGTTTCCAGTTCACGTGCATTCTTTTCATTATTTCACATTTCATATTATGTACTAAAATTTTTTTTTTAAGTTTCCATTCACACCTGAACAGGAAACTCATTTCACGATCACGACCGACATTTTTTATATTCTCCATTGTTATTTCACTTAAAATTTTGCTAAAACGAAAATTTCATTTAATGCGAACAGGAAACTGGGCTTTAAGTTTTAATGAAACAAATTTAATGTGCTACAAAAAATCTAATGTGAAATGAACCAAAAACTTAGACAAAATGTAATTATAGAACAAACATCGTTAAAGTTTTTGCTTTTGTTTAAGCATATTAGGGTTGGTTGTACACATCATTATGTGATCCTCATAACAATGAAAAGTATTATTCTTAAACTGAAACATGTTCTGACTTTTTTAGTATGCAGAAGTGTGAAGAGCATCGCTTTCAAGGTAAAACCGTTATTCTTCAACTTACCTAAACTTTTAGTTTAAAATTATTTTTCTAGCGTGAATGTTATTATTTTTTTAAAAATATCTGATACATCGATGCAATTACTACTTCTATTTTTTTGTCGTTTTTGTTGAAAATAATAAAGTAGTGGCAATTTTTTGTTATTTTTACATCATTTTTGAGTAGTTTTACGTAATTTGTTTTTTTTTTTTTTTAAGTAGCTGTTATTTATTTGGGTTTTTGGATATTGGTGGGCAATATAACAAAAGACGTAGAGCTTTGTTTTCATGAAAATATATATGTTGGATAATTATAGACCTTGTTTTTCTAGGATTATTGATATATGTTTTGATTTTAAAATATCTTGATTGTGAACCGCGCAATCCAAACCTGTGAAAGGTCAAGATTGTTTTTTTTTCTCATTCTGAATTTTGTTAACGGACCAAGAATAAACTATATATATTTTCACGAGCACAAGATTCTGCGTTTCTTTCTTTTTTTTGTAAATATTCATGGGCAGCTTGTTTTTTCTTTTTTATATTGTATAAAAAATACACTACCAAAAATATCAATAGGATCAGTATTTATTCTTGTTTCAATATTATTAATGATAAATACCATTTCTCATATTTATAAAATATTATTTTTCTTTAATTTATTTGTAACGCTTATGCTGACGCGATTTTCCATATGAGACGTTTGTTAACTTTTGATTTTAACTAATGTCACATGCTTTTTCAAAGTAAATTTATCATAAGCGTTAAAGCACTATGTTTGTACAGCCAATTAGTCATAAAGTCTTGTGATAACAATAACGTAATGTAGAAGTCCTAACGAAAATACCGACTAATAAGTAATGATGTGCTAGTTGGATACCCATGCTTAATCACTGTTCCAATTACGTCTTGTGTGATATCAGCATAAGGAATTAAATTCTCTAGAAAACAGAGTTAATATACAAAAAAAAATGTGAGAAATTCGATATATCCACCTACAACTTAATGTCAAAATATTATACAAAGAGAAAAGGAAATCTAAATTTGATCATTTCATTCTCAATAGCAATAGAAATGAAAGTCCTTCTAAGAATTCTTAATACATACATTATATACTTATCACAACACAACGGAATATAAAAACAACTGGTATTAAATTTTATGTATTAGTTGCAATGAGTCCACGAATTACATGAATAGATAACTAGTAAAATCTATTTGGATTAGTGTATAATAATGACTAAGATATAATAACATAACACCTACTAAAAACTGTAAAGCGTCATAATCATGACGAATTCAATTTTTTTTTTGAACGACACGTGGCCGTTCATATTACCACACAACAATATATGGGTGATGAATTATTGCTTTATTTTTGAATAGATTTTTTTTTTATTTGATACAAAATACCGAAACTTTGCACATAACTCATATAATTATTATATTTTTTTTCGTAAAACATCTGTGCTGTTTTTATTCGCCTTCCTTATTAACGAACACAAAGGAAAAACATACCTAATTTATCAAGATACTTAAGGTAGACATAGGTAAATACATTTTAATAATACATCATCATGAACACCATCAATCATAAGGTACTTGTTAATGTCAACAGGCTCACCAAATAAATAATCACTTCTTATAATGAATAACAATCATTTAAAATACTTTCATATAGAATAGATAAATATTATAAAATTAATATGAGAAGGGGTCTCAGACTTATTTATTGTATAATTTATTATTTATTAGTTTGTAAAATGCTTTGTACTTTTGTAAAAAGAGGAAATTAATATTCAACTTAATTCCTGATATTCTATTGTTCAATACAATAATATTGTCTATCACTATTATGAAAAAAGCATACACATCTGAGCTTTTATACAATTTTTTATTTTTTATTGTTATTGTTAGTCAACGTATTATTAAAAACAGTAGATAAGTACACAGGACATCTGGAGTATAATACCCTTCTCACAAGAACACTCTATATTATATTCACAACGGGAATATTTATCCATTTTTGGGTGAACATTTCTGGTGTACAATAAAAATAAAACGGTGTATGCTTTATACGTTGAATGAAGTACACATACAGACCATTTACATAGCAAAGAGTCTATAAAAAAATAAAAAAAAACATATCACGTTGAGATATGTATTACATTTTTACTGTACCTTAGTACTTACACATACTAGGCTGCGGAAGAACATTAATATTCCATTCATATTTTTTTTCCCTTGAATTAATGAACTCAATGTTTACATTTTTGTGTCAAATTAGAAATAAATTGACTAAAAATTTCACATGTGTCATTTTATTTTGACTTATCGTTTCCATTAAATAATAGACCGTGATGATGGTACATAATAAATATTATAATTATGTAGATTTATGGAAATTTTATGTAAGTACTGGAATGTCTAAGTGCGATTTCAACAAAAGTTTACTGTTCGTAATAATGTTAATGATCTTTTCTCATATAGAAATAAAGCTATTTAAATGAATCAATCACTTTAAATTGATGACGATATTCCACTACATCGATTAACTAAATTGAAACACAAAGAAGTTAAGTCGTCACAATACATTTATATAGTAATATTTATTATCAATAATACTTTTATTTAATATAGGATATAGGTGTCTCTATATACTTTGTGCATATACCCACAAACCTTTATCAATGAGAAGGCGTTTATTATATTAACTTAGCTAATGTAATATTGAATTTAGTTTGTAAGTCGCCTGTCATTATTTATGTTAATATTAATTACATCATAGAAGGCTACATCAAATAAAAATAATAGGTTTTAAACATCCAACATACTTTTTTCCTCTCAATTTATTCACATTTTGTTTGTGTCTATCGTTCAAATAATTATCAAATTATAATTAATTTGTTTGAAAAGTCGTTGGTCACAGTGGCGGCCATAGAAATCGAAAGTATATTTTATGTTTTTAAAAAAAAAAACAATTGTACTTTGTACGAGGAGCTGGAGAAAAACCTTATTTATATTTTATAAAATTTTAGTATTTAATTTTTTTTAAAAATTAGTATTTTATTCTTATCAGTCAATTCAATAACAATAACTAATAATAATAGTAAAGTGAATATATAGTAAATAAATTAATCCTGAAGTGCTAAATGACAATAAGTAACACATGATGACAAATGCCTTCCTATATATCCCAAGGAGCACAGTGGTGCCACATATGACCAATTCGTGACCAATTCATGACCAAATAGTTTAATGTGGCACCACAATGACGACAGAGTGACCATGTGACGTGAAAATGACGTCATCGTGACCTTTGGTCATTTTGCGTTCCTTGGGACATTTGATTGAATGTTCACTACTGATAATTAAAATTGCTGCATATCATGTGTATTCAGTTTTTACTGAACGTGCTCGCTAAACAAGTACATACAAATATTTACAATCAATTTTATAACGTAGATTTCGATATTCGTGGCACAGGTGCAAATATACTGACTACAAATAAATTGAAACTTTTCAAATGAATTGGGAACAATTAATTCAATAAAAAAAAGTATTGAGTTATCAAGCATTGCATAAGTTTCTATTTCATAAACATATAAAAAAAAATCTCAACCATTTCTGCCTTTATAACATTATGATTGGTATTGGCCTTCACCATGAATGAATCCATGCATGAAAGAATATTTTATCCAAAGTTTCATTTTATTTTTGCTCATTGTATTTTTCTGTATAAAATTGGAATTCAGAATAAAGATGAATAAACAGCATATACACAATATACAGAAGAATATCATATATAGCTGCTTGTGTGTTTAGTGCTCACAGAATATGTCATTTGTAAACGCAATATCATCTCTGTGTATCAAATGTGCTTGAATAATTCTATTCAGTTTAAATAGAAAAAAAAAAGATGAAGAATATTTTATTTTTATGTGCAAATATGCTGTGCAAGATGGTGATGCTGATGATGTATCATCTACAATATCACCATGAAAAGTGTCAACGTGCAAAAATAAAAAATAAAATAGTATATAAAATAAAAAAAATATATGAAGAAACAAGTCAAGCATAATGACTTTGGATAAATCGGTTTACTTTTCTGTGTTATTTTATTTTTATTGTCTTCTATTATTTGTTTTTGGTTATAGCATTTTACTTTTATAGAATTTGGTTTGAATTGTTATTGATCGATTTATAATAAATATAAAATGTTATTGAATTTAACAATATCGACAAAATTTAACATTAATATTTACGTTTTATAATTCCTTAATTATATTGCCTTAATATTTTATATTATAATTTTACTTGACTATTAAGTATGATTTACGATAGACCATATTCAATTTTATTTCTCGAATTTTCTTTCGCTATAACTATTATCAAGATAATCGGACTCGCGCAATAATAGCAGTGATATATATAAATTATAAATGCAAGAACTATGTAGAAGGTTTTTAATAATCATTTTCCTTCAAATATAAAAATAATAATATAATAAAAATTAATTAAAACAAATAAAATCCATAAATTATAACAAATAATTAGATGAAAAGTCAAACTAAATCTCTAAAACTAGCAAAATGTAAATAATGTATATTACAAATTAAGAAAATAAAGATTGATTATTATAGTATATCAAAAAAAAGGCAAGAACTAAAAACATACTTATATAAAAATAAATAGAAGTCTTACATGGATTGAATTATGTCAAAATGGTATTAATATTTTATTTTTCTTTATGTCTTTTCGAAGACCTATTTTGCATTTATTGTATTATACATACGTAACTAAACCATTATTTAAAATCAATAAATAGACATAATAAAAATTTAAAAAGAAAAAAAAAACAAAAAACAATATGGATATTGAAATTATTTATAAAAAAGCTTGAAATGTTTTCGCACCAAAAAACATTTTAATTTCATACATTTTTAATTACAAAAAAAAAAAAACAAAAAAATATTTAATATGTTTTTAAAATTTAACATAAGTATATGTAATATGGATTGATTGTATTGATTATTCACAAATGTAATTAAATGATGAAAATATCGATATCTCTATTTAAGGCTTAAACTAAAATTGTAATATCAAGAGAGAGGGGTGAGCTGAGCAATATATTTTTGTGAGTATTAATCTAAGGGGCACAAACTGAAATGTTATGGCACGATAGCGACAAAAACCAAGCACTAAATCCCTTTTGCTTTAGTTTTTCAAAAAGTGAGCATCGACTTTTAATATATTTTTACAATGAAGAATAAAACATATAGTAGGTACATTTGAATATAACATACTTCCCAAGCGGTATTTTAGGTCGAATTTCCTTAGTAATAGGGCCGAAAAAAAAATTACGTTGAATTTACGTAAATCTGACTTAATTTTGCGTCTATGAAGACGATTTTTTTTACAATTGCTAATAATTTAGGGAAATCGTGACTATGAAGGAAAATTTCCTTATAGGTAATATTTTAGGGAAAGTTTACGTAATATTTCCTTCAAAGGCCTATAAGGTAAATATAGGGTATTATTTTACCAAAATTTTTCCCTAATTTTTCCCTTGACGTAAATTTGCCTTAAAGGTAAAATTAGGGAAAGTAGCAATAATCCAATTGGCTTATAAGTCAAATTTTAAGTAAAATTTACGTAAATTTCCCTAACAAATTACTTATAAGGAAATTTCCTATGAAGACAAGATGGGGAATTTCCTTATAGAACAATTTACGTAAATTTGCCTTTGAAGGCGAAATAGACAAAAGCGCCATATTTATTAGCAATAATAAATGGAAATTAAAGAATGATAAATTTTAAGTTCTTATATTTCTTTTTAAGGTACTATTTCACTGAAATTAAGGCAGAATATTCAATACAATGCTCAATTTGTCATATTATGCTTTCAGGAATAATTCAAAAATGCATTTTAAATTTATAAATGAATTAATTAAAAATATCACAAATAATTTTTTATCGTAAATAATGAATATTTTTAAGGCGCATTTATATTTTTCGAGGTGTATTTCCATTTCATGTTTATACAAGATGCAGTGCATGCAGCATGATTAGGGTGACTATCCATCCGGGACATCGTATTTTTCGGGACATTTTTTTTCTTTCGCAAATAACTCGAGAACGGTGCATTTTAGAGCATTTCTTTCCATTTTTTAATTCTGCGTCGAACGAGACCAAGAAGTCGAAAATCGGTCCACAGGTGCCCAAGTTATATCGATTTGAAATAATTACATCATTTTCAAAAATGTCCATCCTGAGATGTATATTTAAAATCGATATAACTTGGGCACCTGTGGACCGATTTTCGACTTCTTGGAAATGCTCTAAAATGCACCGTTCTCGAGTTATTTGCGAAAGAAAAAAAATGTCCCGAAAAATACGGGATAAATGTCCCGGATGGATGGTCACCCTAAGCATGATGTACATAATTTTTTTTTAAATATATAATGAAAGAGAGAAAAGGATAAAAGCATATCCGCAATGGTTGGAAAATAGTGTCAAATAGGTCGAATTTACGTCGAGTTTACGTAAAATTGACTAATTATAGGTTAAATTTCCTAATTAAGTAAATAAATAGGTCGATAAATAGGGAAAATTTACGTAAATTTACGGTAAATTTACGTCAAATCGACGTCGAATTTTTCCCTATTAGGTAGAATTTACGGTAATTCGACGTAAAATTTACCTAAATAAATAGGGAAACATGACTTTCTTTGACCTAATTTACGTAAATTCGCCCTAAAATGCCACTTATTACGTTTACTATGCTTTCAATATATTTGCAATATGTTTTGTCGATTTATTTTCACTAGGATATTTAGATTAAATTTTCGCAATGACGTATATTCCGCATGGAAATGAAAATATATTTTAAATATTTCATCAACTTTTTAATTTCCGACAAATTAATGATAAAAGTTGAAATGTCTATAAAATTGTTGGAAACTTTTGATACTTGAATTAATTATATCTACTATTGCAATATTGAGCTTATAATAAAATTTTAAATTTCGATTATTATAATAAAAAAGACCATTTTTCGATCCGTCGTCATGACAAAAATTGAATCTTTTCTTAATACATAATCCACTTTTAAAACAAAGTTAACTTAATAAATTTATTTATTTTTCGAAAAAAGTCTATTGTTATATTATAATATATATATTTCTATTATACGTTTTACAGCTAACAATTCTGACATCAATTTATTATACAGTATTATCCTTCTAAGTAAACCACTATCGGTCGCACCAAATCTGGTCCACATACGAAGATTTTATAATTATAAATTATTTAATAGCCGTAGGCGTAAATAAACATATGTTTATTGAATAAGGTTTTTTTTTGTCCTCACACTATATATAAATAAAAATCCGGTAGGTGTTTATAAATAAGACATTGGTAAATAATGAAAATAATGATAAAGTTTTTCTAGATAAAGTTAATAACTTTTATTCCCTCAATAACATTTTTTATAGTGCTAAATCATCTATCGAAAATTTTGACAAAAATATCATATTTTTTAAATCTGTTCATATTTTTCTGGGTTTGTATTATTTTATAGTTCAGCAGAATTAAAAAAAAGATATTCTTACAATTTTTTTTGTAAAATAGGGACTGTTCACAAAGTATGTCACGCTAAAAATCGTCTTTTTTGACTCCCCCTCCCATTGTCACGGTTTATCACGCTTAACCAACTCCCCCCCCCAGCGTGACATCACGTTTTTCAAAAAACTTGAAAAAATAAAAAAACAAGCTGCGTATGAATTGGTACACGGCTTTAATTTTCGTAGGCATGTGTATTTTCATCATCAATACCCGACAACTGAGTCCGAAGA
>JAABKK020014603.1:0-15722 GCA_011634745.2 Catotricha subobsoleta
CTTGGTTAATGTACGCAAATGAAGCAATGTCAATCGTTCAATGGGAAGGGGTACAGAATATAAGTAAGTAATCAATGGTTTCTTTTTAGCTGTTACTTCATATAAGAATGAATTGGCTATTGAATTTTTTTATTTTTTGTTGGTGTATAAGAATTTTGCATAAGATAATAATATGATTAATAATTTTTATTTCTATATGGAGTAACATGTTGAAATATTCGAAAAACCACATTAAAATCATTTTTTTTTCTTATAGCCTGTTCCTCTGATAATTCGCAGCTGCCATGCTTCCATTCAGCAGCTGAAGTACTTGATCAATACAGTTTTTCAACTGATAATTTCGGCATGGATTTATGGGCCTTAATCATTTTGTACGTTTCATTTAATTTGCTTGCATTTTTGTTCTTATGGAGACGAGCTAAACGAATGTGCTAATCAATTAGTTGATTTTCAATTAAAAAGAAATCAATGTAATAAAAACACCGACAAAACTTTTTTTTTTTTTTAAATTCTCTGTTTGTTTGTTTTTATTATTGACTTAAAAATTACGAACGCATGGATGCTGACATGACGGCCATTTAATTCATAACAAACTTCATTCAATATACAACATCAGCGCACTCTAACTTTTAAAATTAACCGTCGCCATATTTCTATTGTTTTCAAAAAAAAAAAGAAAAAAAAGAATAATACATATAAATATTATATGTAATATTTCTCTCTTCTCTGCACGTCCCTATATAATTGTCGCATTCAGTTGTTCAGTCTCGTTCATGCTGCCTTTTTCTGCGGTTCATGTTTTTGTCGTGGTCGTGTTTTTTGTGCATTTATTTTGCTTATTTCTTTAATTAAAAATGTACATTTATGTTTTAAATACTAATTTACGATAATTTCCAATAAACAAATAATTTAAAAAAAACAATGTAATCGATTTAAATAACAATTTGACGAACGACAAATATTTAAATGTTTGAAATAAAATTCATTAACCAAAAAAATTAAATAAAAATATATCTATAAAATTTATTCAGTGTGTGTAACTAGTGGAAGTGCAATATATATTTGTATTTGATGCAAAGGCGATGAGCAACAACATGGCTTTTGTAAGTTATTAAATAAAATGCAAGGCATAATGCAAGTTGAATAGTGCGCGAGAGAATAGATGTTATTGTATTGAAAGTGCAGTGTGTTTGTGTGTGTGCGCGCGCAGTGATAAAATCGTAGAGAATCGCTTTAATATTTTCTTATTTTTTTCTTGTTCCTTTTATCAACGCATCAAAACGCATTCGCAAAGTGCAATAAATTGAATTATATAATATTAAATGAGAAAATGCATTCCACAATCTTGGATTTAATTGAAAAATTTCAATAATTTTTTTTTTTTTTTTTGCTGAATTCATACAAATAATAATAAAAGTAAACAATATTTACACTTCTTAAAGATAAGGTGAGTTTAGTTCAGTTTTTTTTTTAAATATTAGCCGGTTTTTTTTTTCTTTTGAATTGGCTTTTATCGTTGAATTTCTGTAATGCTTTTCAAATCAATAAGTATATATTTAATAATTAAATTTCATTTAATTAATTTAAATACTTTTTTTCAAAATGCACAAAAATTATAAGATCTCAAAGAAACGAACGTAATGCGCGTTTTATTTTATTTGAATTTTGTGTTCTTGTTTTTTTTTTTTTACTGCTGTTATAAATTCTAAATGCTGATAAACATTGACAGTTCAACAAAGTTTCCATATATACAAAGTAATGTGATCATGCGGTACGCGCTGGCATTTTACATTATATATGTACGTACTTGTAGTACGTTGGCATCGGTTGTTGTTGTTGTTGTTGTTGAAGTTGTTGTTTTTTTTTAATATTTTATTTCTTTAAATATTGTAAGTATATCCTTTTATAGAGTCAAAATATCAAATTGCATTTCACGATGTTTCAGAAATGTTTTCTTTTTGTTTGTGTTTTAATTAAGTTGTGTGTGTTGGTTGACTTAAATACAGGTAAAAAAAAAATAGATTTTCTTTTTTATGGAAAGGATTAAATATAATCTTGGATGATAAAATTTTGCATCGGTTTCTTCAGCATCACACATTCATAGTTGCACAGATATAACATTTCAGGATGGGGTTATTTGGTTGATTATAAGAATCAACCGTCATTTTTCAATTTTGATAATATTTTTTTTTGTTGTTGTGTACTTTTGGAAATTGGGGAAAATTTGCCCCTTTTTTGCTTTTTATTTGTGAGCTTTTAAAAAACCGAGTATATTTGCCCCTTTTTTCTTCTTTTATTCTAACAAAAATGAAGATATCTTTTGCACAAAAATAGTTTTTATTTTTTCCACTTACTTGCTTTGAACTGCCATATTTTGTTGTCAAACATATTTTAACTTTATCATTCGTTACTCATCGCACAGGTTTTTTTCAGTAAATTAAATGAGGTGTTTTCTTTTGCATTATTTTGCTTTGTTTAACTGCTTCTTACTCATTTCAAAATTATTTTTTTTTAGCAAATAATAATTGGAATAAAACGTTTATACCAAATTGTTCACAATATATTCCAGTTTTGTAGATATCTTGAACACAACTTAAACTCTGATTTTATAAAAAAAAAAATCTTTTAGAGTTTATCTCTATTTGTGCAACAATATGCCTTATAGTAAACCAATTTTCTTAAATGGATCCGGTATAATGGTGAGGTGTAATAAAATCGTATTGATTATTAGGGAACTGCCTCTTCTAGTAAACTAGAGATCAAATATTTTACAATTTTCAGTTGATTTTTTTGGAGCACATAAGGCTATCTATGTTCACTTAAATATGTAAATTACCCCTGTTTGCGCAATTTTTGTACAATGTTTGTAAGCAAAATACTAATTAATTATAATGAATTAGTTGTAATTGTACAACTCAAATATATCATGCTATATATATTTACTTAAAAAATTCTGTTCATTTGGGGGTAAAACGGCAGGCAAGGAGGGACAATCGAAAGAGAGAGGTCCAATAATCGGGGATATACTGTATTTTTTAATCTCCACATGAGAAATAAGAGACCACCATAATAAATTTTATAACAATCTGATAAATCTATTTACAAACATCGTCCACTTAAATATAAATTAAAAAGTTAGTTATTCATTTGCAGTAAATATCGTTATCAAGTGTAACGCTAAAATTATATAAAAATTAAATTTCAGTATAAACGGATATTAATCGCAGATATTCAAAGTTTACACTGAAATTTATAGCATCGCCAGTCTACGAAATATTTTGTATACTTAATTTATTTCGTTTCTAGATAAAAAAAAAAAAAAAAAAAAACAAGCGATAAACTATTAACGTCATTTATGCACGATTTTATACTTGCTAAATGATGTATGGTGTGGTGACTTGTGGTGAATGATGTGCGATGGTATGAGGTGATGACAAAATACTTAAAATTGTAATTAGAATTGGAACAAACTTTTCAATTTTTTCTTCTTACATAGTATATAGATTTTTTTTTGTTTAAATTATGTTTTTCCTACTAAGTATTTAGATTTAAATGGTAGTAGAACTAAAAGTTACCAGAAATTTGTTTCAATATAAAATTATCATAAAAATGTATTACCTATAATTTTAAAATAATTTTTATTGTAATGAAATATATATTAAGTTGCTCGTTGCAAAAAGAAAATACCTTTTATTATAAATTTCAAAATACATCGCACAACATTTCATTATCAGCCAGCCATCTAACAACTCATTTTGTGCTATAAATTATTTTTCATATTGTGCATGTGTGAAAACGATAAAAAGATGAGACACTCTTCTTCTAACAAAACATCGTTTTGAGAGACATTTCTTAGATTTATATATTTGAAAATAAAATGAAAGATATTCTCTACTCTTGTTTTCACGCAAATTATATAAATTATTGTTATGTATTTTAACATATTTTTTTTTAGTTACGTTTAGAAAACATGAAATTCTCAGTATGTGAAATTATAAATTTAACCTTACACCTAATTCACTTAATCTTAATCGCATAAATAAATACCTACCTCGTTTTATTTTTATTTTTTATTTTTTTTTTCTGTAGTTTAATTATTAATTACACATCGCACAGTCAAGAGAGAGTACATTAATAAAAAATTTAAGAAAAAAAAAAAAATATGAAAAGAAGCAGCAGAAGGTAAATAAACTGGTGAACAACAAGTTCGTTTCAAATTTATTTATTTTAATGTTGTTTTACTTTTTTTTTTCTTCTTTCTTTCTTTTTAATTTGTAATAAACGGCCATACGGATACGGTTATAGTGAACCGTGTGCGGTTACAAAATGTACATTGCATTTTATAGCTAGGACTAGAGTTGGTATTTTGTATAAACAATTTTTTTTTTTTCGAATTTTATAGAAACGTGTAAATGTTGATTAGAAATTAATTGATGATAGATTTATTTAGGAAAATTCAAACGCAACATGTGTTCTATGTTTATCTTCATTAAATTATATACCGAGAGTATTTCACAGATAGGTAGCGATGGTATTTCTAATGGTATAGAGAATGGTGCACATCAGGGGCTAAATGGTCATCATGGAGAAATTTTTCAGATTTTTACAGTTATATGTTAATTATGTTCACCATATCAATAAAATTTTCTTGAAGATAGTCATACAAAAATTGCATAAGACTATAAATATCCGTATTCCACTGCCTTAAGTCTTCAACATATTGGCAGAAGTTTTTTTTTTTTTATTGACTATTTATGTAAATCAGTAACAGGAAACCAACATTTTTCTCTTACAAGGTCTTTAGGCTTTTCATGCGCCCAAAATTTAAATGTATAATTAAAATTATATACAAAAAAGATTTTAAAGATTCAGTTTCATGTGTACGCAACAGCAGCATCCAGCGTCATTATTCATGATTATTACGAAATTATTGGTGATGACGACATTGATGCACGTGTGAGATATTTCAAAATTTTAAAATTTATTCAAAACACCACATACACAAAATGAGAACGGGTAAACTCTAAACATTCTAAAATTAGCATTTCTACTTTTGTGAATGCACCAATGCTCACGGTTTTTTTTTGTATTTTTTTATTTTCTAATCACATTTTAATATACATTTTTAAGTGTATTTTACGTTTATTACAAAATATGGTTGAGCAAACTCAGACATATGTAGGTATAAGAAAATCGGTTGTGAAATATTCTCGATGATAAACGGAAAATATTAGAAAAATTTTCCACTGTTTTCTTGAATATTGAAAATCTGGTTGGCTTTAATTGCATCAGGCGCGCATGCACCATAACTAATTACCTAGTGGGCATCATCAGTTAATTCATATAAAATATTTATATTTATTTATTTCAAATATCGAGTGGAAAAAGAAATTAAGTGCAGCCCCACGTTTGTTTGTAAATTTATTCTTTTAATATTATAGATTTTATTAGATACCGAACCGAGTATATATTTTTATTTTATTGTATAATTATAAGAAATCGAAATATGTGAATCGTTAAATGTAAATATATATATAAAGACGATGACAACTTTGCAAGGAAGTGATTTGTTTATTTAATATAATTACAATAATAATTATTTATAGCACAATGTTCAACTATATGCGCTTGACTGTGGGCTGCTTTGTGTTTGTGCATAATGAAAGAAGATAAAACCATTTCGTCTTTTCTTTTATGCTTCCATTACTAAGCAAGCCGGTCTTGTTATTCAATAGGTTTTCTCAAATTCAACAATTTTCTTTTACATGTCTTTTTACTTCATTTTTGAGAAATTTGGAAAATTTTGAAAAAAATCAAGTATTGGTTTGACAATTTTCTCCGATGCATATGGACGGATTTTTATGGTGAATATACCAAAAGACGCGGAATTTTTTTTTCTTCAAAAAAAATATTTTTTTTTGAACTGTTTTGTTTTCGGATCGTGGGACCCAATTTTCTTTTTTTACATATTGAGTTGGAACTCGGGTGTGGCCGGACGGATTTGGAAGGTGAATATACCAAAAGACGCAGAATTAAATTAAATATGTACTGGCCTTTTTTTTGAACCTGGAAACATCGAAATTTTATTTTTTTAATTTCTTACAAAAATGAAGTCGTGTACCAATTAATTGGCAGCTTGTTTTTTTTAACAGTAGTTAAACACTTATAATTTATTTTATTTAATGATATTAATCAAAATGAAAGATAAAATATTTTACGGATTCTTTTTTTTTAATTACAATTTTTTATAGTTTAAAACTCAAAATAAAAAAATTAGTTTATTTGTTTGGACGCGAATCGAGATTTTTTTTTTAATTATTAAATTTTTTAATTATTTTTCATTTTGTTTTATTTTGCAAGCTTTTTTTTGGCGCACAAAAAAAAGTTTTTTTTTTAAATTTTATTTTCCCGAAATATTTTTTGAATGAATTAAGAACATTTCGAATTGATCTTAAAAGTATAGATGAAGGGCATAAATAGAATTAACACGAAGAAAATTGTTTTACAAGAATTTAGAATATTCTGTTTTTTTTTTTATTTATTGTTTATTGCTTGCTTATAACCGAATTTTGATATTTTTTTAATTAATTTGTTCTCGATTAAAACAAGCAATAGTATTAGTTTATTTTAGAATAAAACAAGTTTGTAATCGATTGGATACCAAAAGGTTTGCATGGTATTACCAAAATCTTGAAAAAATAAGTGATATAAAAATATACCAAAAATGAAATATGGCTTATTTCAAGGCTTATTAGTGGTGAGATATTGATCTTTAACTAACCTTTTTTTCAAAATTTGGCCAAATTTGGCAAATTTCTCAAAAATGAAGTAAAAACAATAGAATAGAAAATCAATACAATTATTAAATTAAAATTGGGGCTACAGGCTACAGCTTACAATAGAGTTCAAGAAAAACATTTCAATTTAATTATTCAATAATTTTTTTATTTTTTTTTAGAGAGCAATAACATTTTACATTTTTATTGGTAATAAAAAAGAAAATAATAAATTTTCAATTTTGATTTTAATCGTAAATTTATTCAATGTAAAAAAAAAAAATATTAGTAATTGCATGTCATTTGAAAAAACATTCGAAGTTTCCTTATTATTTACCATCCCAAACATTTCATTTTAATATTCCATCATCAAAATCAATTAAAAACATTTTAAGACTTTTCACCATAGCGCTGCGTGTAATTTCACCATAATACCGAAATTTTTTATTTTTAAATATTTTATGAGCCATATTTTTCTTTAATTGCATTTTAACATTACAAGTTTTGTCCATCAAAATGTTTTTTTTTTTTTTATACGTTTATTTATTGTTTTATCTTAATGAAAGATAAGATTTTCTTGAAAAAAAAAAAAAAATTATTACTTTCAGAAATTACGGATTAAAATATACATTCGAGTAAGAAAATAATGGGTTGCTACAATCAATTTTATTTATTTACATTACCTATTTTTCCATCACATTAAAAAATAAAATAAGTTGAATGAGAAATGAGATCATACAGCGACTGGGTGCTGCTAATTTAATTCCTAAACTTTTACTGCATAACAAATTTTCCAACGGTGCGCATGGATGGATAATAATCAAGATAATGATAATAATAATTTTTTTTTTCGTGTAATTTGTTGTTCGCTTTGAAGCTGAAAATCATTTCATTTTTTTTTTGTTTTTGTTCGTATCTAAATTACATAATAATAGACGAAGTGTAGCTATAATATAATACAAGTTCATTGACGTTCTCGTAATCTTTAGCGCATAAAAAAAAAAAAAAATCAAAAATCTCTTGCATAACAGCATAAATATAGAGTTGAGGTGGGTTAAATAATAAAAAAAAGACGTTATAAAAATTTCAATTATTTAACATTCATGAAAATATCACGTTCGCATGTAAACTAAAAAAAATTATATACTTACATGTTGATATTCTGTATTCTCTATACAATCAAAATTTTAATTCATTTTTATGCTCGAGAAGTTAATCGAAGTTCTAAAAGAAGTTATAATTGGCTCTTGACTTGACAATAAATATATGGTATATAAATATAACTATGAAATGATAAATGTCAAGTTCAGAGTTTTCCATTTTATTGCAAATAATAATAAAATGCAGCATTTCTTCAATTTAAAAATGGTTATTTATTTGCAAAATGAACATTCTAATTCTGAATTCAGTCATGCTAGATTTTATTTTGAATCACATGAGAATTTATGGGTCAGTGGACAGCTATAAATATAAAAAGACGATTTTTCTTCTTTTCTTTTCTTTTTTGTTGTTGTTGTTGTTGTTGTTTCGAAATACTCAATATAATCGAAATAACGATATATAAATTCTGAAAATGATTAGGTATATGTATTGAACTACTGTTCCATTTCTTTTTCGTATACATATTTTTTTTTATTTTCGAAGGTAGAGAGCGATCTTTTATTTCAATCTGATATATTCTATAAATTTTATATTATTTCCAAATGTATATTTTATCATATGTTATATATAGTTATTGTATTTGCAGAAACAGAAATGGTACATTGAACAGTTATTTTATCACGAATTGAATTGTTGTTTGTTGCCTTTTAATATAAAACAACACACTACTGAAATACCTTTTTCAGATCCACACAATAACAATTTATTTTATATAATCAATGTGTTTTTAACACTGGCGCACATGAACATTGAAACAAGAAATTAATATGAACAATTTAATACTAAAAATAATTTTGATATTCAAGTTCAATATAACTTGAGTCAGTCGATTTTTTAAAAAAATCAGTAAAAGGAGCGATTCATAAAAAACGTTTGACCTTTATAGTTTGGAGGAGCTAACCCGAAATGGGACGAATATGAAGTATATTCACAATGAATATGTAAAAAGAACTGAAAAATATTGAGCAGGGTGCATAAAATTACAGACGCGTCCTTATGAACAAAATCTTTTTACACCACTTTAAATATTGAACAGAGTACAGAAAAATGTGGTCCATCAATTTCATGAATTGCAATGGCAAAAATTTTAATTTAATCAAAAATATGATTTATAAAGTTGATCATCAGTGTACAGAATGACACATTTTTTTTTCTATTCTTTTATCATATATAAGATTTCTTTGCTTTTGCAGAGATGTTTTGCGAGTCATTTTGTATGTTGCTGTGTCGTGCATTTTTGATATAATTATAAATTATGTATGAAACTATTTTGATTAACCTAGACTTGGCTCTGATGGATCCACTAATAGAAATAAGTAGACATGTATAAGAAAAAATGGAAGAAAAACAATGAAGTTTTTATGCTATAATAAAACCAGAACAAAAAAAAGAAACACGATTTTTTTTTTTATTATTTCGAGAAGAGACTAGAAACTGAGATACGATAATGAATAATTATCATAGGAAAACCTTGAAAAAAAAATATATACAGGAATTAATTCAAGGGTTCTCTCTACGAAGTATAATTTTAACGGAAACGTGTCTAAAAGTAGTTGATTAATTATTTAAGTCGATAACCTCTTGTGTGAAAAGTCCATTTGACAAGAACCAATTTGTTTAGTCTGAAATTGCCATAGCAATATTATTATTTTTTCTCATTAATTCATGTTTGATCTCTTAAATGTTCGTAAAAATGATTGTTTAAAATATTTGTTATCTCCATTCTCTTGTTGATGGCCGCATGCATAAAATAATAAATATAAGTTTTAATTACGAACACCAAGACTTACTGACGTTGAGTTATACGAACAGATGATTGGTTCCGTTTTAAACCATTTCGATATTTTGTTATGCACATAATGGTAACATATATTTATGCGTTTGTTTTTTTTTTTTTTTTTGAATTTGTTCTTGAAACACACAAATGCAGTTGCATATTATGCTCATCTCAAAACAAAGCATAATTTTTTTAACACTGACGTTTAAAACTAATTGTAATTCTTTTGTGCTGTGTATAGTTTTGTGAGTAGATACACATATCACTCAAACCTTTATCTGGATATACCTACCTATAGCAAAAAAAAAGAGAAAAGAATAAAGAAAAAAAGAATATATTTTCAATTTTTCATTTGTTTCTTCTTTTTTTTTTTTTACATAACATGCTCAATATTGCAACAGAGCAACCGATATGAACGAACGGCCATTTCATCATCTGGTAAACTAGTTTTTTTTCCCTTCAACATAATACTTTTTTGTACATTAAACAATGCCTTTAAAAGCGGAGTGGGTAAGTTTTAATAAAGATTATGGCTGATCTTGGCCATAACGTAATACGCAATTGGTTTGTGTTTGTGGGAGTTAAACCGAAATGATAAAATTACATTAAATCTTAGAGATTAGATTGGGGTCTATACTTAACATGACCTATCAGATACAATATATAATCATTTCTTCTCTTAATTTTAATCAATTTTTTTTGTATAAGTGTATCATATATAATTTTAAATTTAATATTAAATCAAAATAAAACACAACACAATAAAAATACTGGGTTCAAATCCCTGCATTTTCATATTATTTCTTGAATCATACTAAATTTATGGTTGTGTATTGATTGCGCGCAAATTATTTAAAAATAAAATATATTTTATTGCTGTTTCGAGTAATTGACAGTTTTTATCAGAAATAAAATATAAAATAAATAAACGTAAGTTATAAATTGAAATAAAATGTGCACATAACAAAATACCTACTTAATAATATATATATATGTAGATATTTTTAAGGAAACTACATTGACTTTGGTTTTGGTTTGGCATACTTGTTATCTTTCAGTGCGTTGGAAATTATAACTGAAAATGGATGACAAACCAAAAAAAAAAATAATAATAATAAAAAATTTATAACGAATTATTTAATACCGGGGAGTGCATTTTATATATTTGTAATGCTCATAACATTGTTGGATTTTAACACTATGTGACTGTGAGCGTGGTGCGTGCAATACCTACATAGAGTTTTTGCGTTGGCTCAAATTCATATTCTATTTATAGTTTATGTGCATTTTTATATGTTACAACTAATTTTGTATGATGAACACGGGACTGACTCTATATTCTAAATAGCACAGTTCATTTAACTTCTACCACTTGATTTATTCTGTAAATACATAATTATAATTTACAAAACTTAATGAAATTTCTAACACATGTAATTGTGCAAGTGATGATCGCACATTCAAAGTAAAAAAGAAAAAGAAAAATGCATGATAACTCCCTCGATCTCTCAGTCATACCATCCACTCCACACCACAATTAATTTATATTACTTTCACTGATTTTCAAATAAACAAGTACCATCTCGTTCGTGTCAAACACATAAATTTGTCTCACTATTATAGTTTTCGAAAAATTATTTTCCATTTCTCTAAATTGTCATCGTTCATTTAACATTTTTGTTTTTTTATTTTTCCTTTATTTTTGTTTGTCAAATTGTTGTCATTTTATTATATCGGTCGAACTGAACTGAAGGTCATTTCAAAGAAATTTGTAATAAAAACTTTCATGTTGGAAAGAACGATCGTTTTTTGCTTTATTACATTTTATATATTTACGTTCTTTTACGATCGACTATATTTTTTTTTTCATAATTGCACTCTTAGTGCACAGCGTGAGCCAATATTTTGCTCATTTAACCATAAAATTTAATAAAATGAAAATTATCCACTTGAAAAGGTGACCATATATATATTTATGTATTTGTAATTTAAATAAAAATAGGCACTTCATTTGGCCGGTACTTAAAACATGATAAATGTTTATAATTAAAAAAAAAATTTATGCATTTCCATGTACTTGTACCTGTACGTACCTACGTCGTACATTCAATTAAAACAAAATTATTATTATTAAATTAATCATCATCAATCAACTTCGGAAATATTTCAAAAAGAAAAAAAAAACACTTTTTTCCTAGCTTTATCTCAATAATAATAATTGTATTCAAATTCAAAATTTATCTGATTTTATCAAAAATTATTTGGCATCAATTTAACAATATTGCGTAACCTTTCCACAAAAATAATAATAATGTCAAATTTATTATTAATTGTTTATATTTTGCCATTTGCCTGTCAGTTTATTTGTTTTTTTTTTTTCCATCAGTCACACACATCTATAAAACATTATTTCAAATATAAAACGTCGATTATTTTATTGTGATTTGTAAACATATATATTTATTTATTTATTTAATAATAACTAGTTCGAATTCGAATCAAATCCTTGCTCCAAATATTACTTATCTCAATTTTTATTCTAGAAAATAAATAATAAAAATGTTGGTGTTTAATGTCATTAAATAATATAAATAAAATATCAGCCATTTAAGTGTATAAAAATAAATTTATTGAAAATGAAAAATATGAATTGTTTTTTAATGACAAGAAATTATAAATATTTGTAATACACGTACACACTACACACACACCGATTCTAAATCGTATTTGTATTTTTCTGTTGATAATAAATACGCACATTTAAAGTAGGTATTAACATTTGTGTACATATGGGAAAAAAAAAAGATCTTACTTTATAACCTTGTGATCGGTTTGAACAATTAGAGGAATGTGGACTGTGGAGATTTCATTTATATTTAGATTGCATTTATTGAAGTATTTTAGATTTATGTACAATTTTGAGCGTGTAATAGCATCTTCTTCATTGTATTATTAGGCGTTTTCGGTTACTGCATATTAGTAAAGTTCAGTAAAATTGGTAATACGAATAACTTCTAAACAGAGAATCGTACAGAAAAATCATCTACAACCGATCCCCACTTAAATTTGAAAGCACAACTTTTCTTCATAACATTATGACCAAAGTCAACCAAAATTTCAAACCAAATTTGTGAACTAAACTTTTTTTTATAGGGGTACCAGAGAGGGTCATAATGTATGAGGAAAAGTTGTGCTTTCAAATTTAAGTGGGGGTCGGTTATAGATGATTTTTCTGAATGATTCTCCTTTTAGAATTTATTGGTACGATTGGTATCGATTCTGGAGTTTGTTTCAAAACTATTTCTTAAGATATTTCATTCAAACTGGTAATTATGGAACGATATTAGTATGTGAATATGTTCGAGCTACGATAATTCGGATCATATTCAGATTTGATATAGAACGAATAATTCCAATAAATAAATATTCTGACACAAAATTCAATATAAAAATAATTTTAATTCCGCCTTCCCCTATTCACCGCTGATCAAAATGTACTTGATTTTATTCATATTTAAAATATTAAATAACACTCGCATATGATGATGACGAACAGAATATCGTATATCGCATAATACTTATTATTATATTCGTTACAAAAACTCGAAAGAATTTGAAACAAATATTAGAAGCAATTTAAATTAATATCATATTTTTCTTTTTCTTTTTTTTTTATTTTTTATCATCAATTCGATCCAGGCGATATAATCAATTAATTAAATTATGTATATATGGAAGTTTTATTTTTTTTATTAAATATTGGTTGTTCAAACAACAAACCGTAAATTAAACCGTTGATGTAAATTATTTTATAAAGTATGATAAAAACAAAAAACAAAAACAAAATAAAAAATTATGAATTGATGATGAAAGAAAAAGAAATTTTATAAACATTATTATTAACATGAAATTTATCTCTTATGTTCTTTATCTGGTTCTTGGTTTATACAAAGAAAATATTTATTTATTTTTTTTCTATTAACTCATTGAAGTTTTTTTCCTTTTTATTTGTGTCATTTGTTTTTTGTTTTTGTTTCTGTAAGACATGTAATAACTCTCTTTCTTTTACGTGGGCACCACTCAAATTATCTACCCAGAGAATTAGATTTTTTTTTTTTTTTTATTTTTAAACAGGAATTAACGACAGATTCAAAAATGATATTTTCCAGTTGTTGAGTTCATTAAGGACAAATGAATTGGTTTTTTTGATTGTTTGTATTTTTTTTTTTGGTTTAAACAAATTTGAAAGTTTTTGATTGATGATTTATAATTAATTTTATGTACCCGTATTTAAGATCAAGACCTAAATAATGCTGAAAGAAAAATTAATTAATTGTGAGTTAACAATTATAACAGAAACATATTACTTAATATGTAACTCTACATACCATGGTTGAAAATATATTCGTGTTGATTTTTTTAGCGTTTTTTTTTTTTTTTAAGAACGTTGTTCGTTGATACAAATAAAAAGAAAAAGAAGGTTTGTATGAAATAATAAATACATCGCATTGCTAAGCAATGAAATTATATCATTGTAATTCAAGGTGCTTACAAGTGGTTCATATCATTCTAAATCTTGTCATCACACTTGTCCTTAATAAACTGATCAATGTAAACCAACTGATAAAGGCAATAAAAATCATCTCAACAGTTTATTATTATTAATTTTTTAATTTCAAATACTTTTCCTGGAACAATTTAATAAATTATGGAAGAAAAGCTGCGGAGAAACGCAACAAACAACAACAACAACAAAAACATAATTATTAATAATGACCATCAAGATGATGATGCTTTTCTTCTTTTTATTTTGATGAATGTTCAATTTTGTTGTATTTTGCTTTTCTTTTTTCCTTTTATTCTTGGCTCTTTTTATATTATATGTACATGTGCATTCATCACAGATCATATTAGTGCAGACTAGCAGCGACTTTTTACCAATTACAAACAATACCAAACGTTTATTATTCGTGATCATTTTTGAAGGTAAAGTGGTTTTTGTGAAATATTATAATGAATGTGAAAAATGATTTGAAACAATATTTAGGTCAGTCAGTCAGTCATTATTATTATTAATTTTTCTACTTTGTTTTTAAACCAACAACAACAACCAACAGCAAAAAACAAAATATATATTTATTTTTAGAGAAATATGTTTTTGTGTTATGGAATTTATGAATTATATTTGTATATGATTAAAACCTACATATTGTGTTCGCAGGTGCATGAAAGTTTTTTTGTTTTTATTATTGTAGACTGTCTAATGTCTATCGTAAAATCGTAATGGAATTATTGAATAGATAAAGTGCATTAAAAATTACATATTTATACATATATTATAGCATTTGATTGATTTCCATCAACATTCATATGTTATTAATATTCGTGGTTGGTAAATTATTGCGGTTTCAATTCAATTATAGAAAGAAATATATAATGGATGATTTAATGGAATTTTTGATTTAAGCTAACGCACGTTTTTGACACAATTTATTTTTCTCTGCTTTCTGGTCAGATTATAACCATTAGCAAGAGAATTGTTAAATAATATCTGAAGAAATGATTAAAACCTAAATGATGTTTGCATCGACCTAGTATTTTTTGAACTTGGCTGCGATGTGAGATTAACGTTTACATTAAAGCTGAGAATGTATCTAGATGGTTTTAGCTAAAACTTAAAATTCCTTGAAATGGGGGTTTTAGGTGTTTCGGCTCCACAACCTTGATAAGATTTCTGGGGGGCAGCCAGCCTTTTTGTTCAAAAATGTATCTAATGCAATTGGAATAAGTAAAGGATTTATCCAAAAAAAAACTTAGTTTTTGTGATTTCATAGTGATGGAAATCACTATGAAAATTATTATCTATCATATCATGTCCATTAATTGAAATATACTCATCCTAAAACCTTTAGCTATTGTCGTATCCATTTGATCATAGGTCATATCGTAGGTATTACATATTTATTTGCGTTATAAACTTTTTTTTACAATACTACAATGTGAGTTGC
>JAABKK020014614.1:0-21110 GCA_011634745.2 Catotricha subobsoleta
CGCTATTTTGCGTCGAATTTTATTTCATTTTTTAAACTTCTACGTTCACGCCAACGTCTACGTTTACGTTCACGCCAACGTCTACGTTTACGTTCACGCCATTTGCCCTAACTGCCGTGCAATATGTAAAATAGTATCTCAAATATAGGTATGAGTTTTTTTTAATTAATACTTTGCTGCAGATGCTGAAAACTATAATATAAGCGAAATACATATTTATTTGCTCAAGTTGGTTATATTCCTAGGAGCTATCGAATTTTATCTGATGTATTTTTGAATAATTATCTATTCTTCTTTTTCAGTTGAAATGAGATATGTATATTGTATATTATTAGCATTATTAAACTAAGATGATATATATTAATATTTAAGCTGTTTCCAGTAAATTATTATATACATTATTCATAAATACTTTTTGCTTTGACGGAGTGTTAACTGCCATTTGAGCTGAATTTTTTAAATTAAACTTACTTTTGTGAAATATATTATTTAATTAATTAATAGATTATTTAGTAAATATTTTGTACCAAATAATAATTTACATATGTCTTATTGATTAAGTATATTTACCTATCTATATATTAAGTAAGTATTTGTCGTAAAGAATTCATTCTTGTGTTTATTTCACACGAATAATTAATATATCACTTTTTTGAATCTCAGTATTGGCTGGGAAGATTTCGATGGTCAATATACCAAAAGACGCAGCATTTTTTTTTTTAAGAAAAATATGCATGCTGAAGTTTTTTAATATTTCGATTTTTTGTCTATGGATCCAATTTTGTTTTTTTTTTTTTAGTTTCTTACAAAAATGAAATCGTGTACCAAATTATTAGAAGCTCGTTTTAATAATAATAAATGAATTTTCATTTTCCATTAAGGCAATTCATTAGCAAGTCTTATAAACTGAATATAATATTTTTGATAGATCTTATATTAAAAATTTTAACAAGAATTTTTAGCCAAAAATAATACAATAAAATATTAACTGCTTTGTTGCGAGCCGTAAGCCCCCCACTTAATTTTATATTAAATCCATCAGATGAATATTTACTTCAATTATGGTGCCTATAGCTTTACAATATGTTTAATTTTACGTAAATATTATTCTAGAATTGATGAAATAAAAATCAACAAAATTTCTAATGTTTGAAATACATTTATTCATTTTAATACTAAAACTAGTAGAATTCAAACAATAGTTTTTTCTTATAATTTCATAATCAAAATATACTTAAGTCTCGGTATAGAACATTTGAATAATTTCTGTAAAATTTGAAATAAGTATACAACGAAACTGACAGATAAATTAAAACTATTTAACTTTTCTGTCAGTGTCTGTTGTAAAATCCGTTGCATTGGCATTGTTTTGACGTTGTATTTTATCATGTGGGTGTGAGGTCATGTGAACGATTTAAACTAAAAACATTCCTATATTTTTATTCAAAGATTTTTACAACCTAATTTTACTATGCTCTAAACCTACACTAAAGTCTAGTTAAAAACTATTACAATGTATAAGAAGTTTATAATTTTAGTAGGTATATTTGATAAAGAAAGAATAATATTTATGAAATTTATAAAGAAAAAGTAAATTTAATCTTCAATTGGTTCTGATTTAATTGGAGGTTCTGGATCATCTAATTGAACATCGTCATCAAGTTCATCTTCTTTACTATTTTCATGCAAGAGCACATATTCACGTGAACTAAAACCAAATTTAATGACATCCTTTTCCAACAATTCAATATATTTTTTGGATTCAATTTTATTGTTATTAACAAAGGTACCATTTGCCGAATCCAAGTCCAATACATATGGTCGAACACGTTTAGCCTTTGTTCCGTCCTCTTTTTCATATGGAACTAAACGATATTGTAATGCGGCATGTTGTTTTGAACATGATGGATGATCGATGGGTAGATCGCAAATTTTTCGATCACGACCAATCAAATAACAACTTTGACGATGAATATACATTGTTTGCAGAGCTTGTTCACCCTTGAATGGATATAATCGCCAACGTCGTCTGGGTTTTCGTGCTTCAGGTGGTTCAGCGTATTTGATTACAACGCCATTAACTTTGTTCGTATCTTCAGTAAGTTTACCACTTAAGCCAAAATTTGGTTTCTCCTTTTCAGCAGGATCAGATTTGTCACTATCTCTATCTTTGTCTGTTTTCTTGCCCCATTCATAATCATCATTATTTGTTTCTTTTTTTGGAAATTTCCGAGATTTTATTGGTGTGCGACTCTTACTCCGATTGCGACTTGCGCTTCGATTACGACTGCGTCCACGGCTTTTGCTCAATGAACGCAGGTCATTTCGATCGGGGCGTTGGTCGCCATGCCGAAAACCCTGCCGATCGTCACGTCGATTATTATTCAATCGCTTATTATAACCACCACCAGAGTTGTTTCCACTACCTGCACTAGGTTCATCATTACGCCTAAATGGATTATTTCTATGTGGTGACTTATCCCTCCATGCAAGGTCACCACTTCGTTGCTCTCCTCCTCTTTGTTGACCATCTCTCCACTGTCTATCATTTGAACGATATCCCTCATCACTTACACGTCTTTCAGGGCGACGGTTATTATTATAATTATTGGTATTGCTAAAGTTGCCATTACCACTACCAAAATTACGTCGAAAATTATCTCTTCTGTTGTTAAAGTTATTTGATTGCTGATCATTACCACCCCGTCGATTATCATTAAAATTTGGTCTGCGATTGTAATCAAATCGCCTATTATTTTCATTAAAATTACCTCTGCCCCGATTAAAATCATTTCTTTGTTGTGGAGATTGACTGCGTCTACGTTCAAAATTACCACCACCACCACCACCACCAGCAGCACCACGATTTTGATTTCTATTATCATTATATCGATATTTATTATTATCACGATTGTCTCGTTCAAAATCTGGATTTCTTGATCGTTTCGCATCATTTGATCGGGATTCAGATCGTGATCGAGAACGTCTTTTGAATTTCTGATCAACGTCGTCATGTTGACGTGAAGTTTTTCTTATTTCAATATCTTCTTTACGACTTCCCTCATTTCGGCTATGAGTTCTGCGGTCATCACTTCTGGTTCTGCGTACTTCAGTTCGATTAATGTTGTTGCTTCGATGACTATCATCCCGACGGTCACGGCTTCTAAATCTATCTTCTTGACGATCACGGCTTCGGCGGCCTTCTTTGTATCTGAAGAAAAAATAGAAAAATATCAAATTAGCGTGAATTATTCTTAAAATCCAAAGCTATACAATTTAATTCTTATTTTAAATACGAAACCGAACCATAAGTTACGAAATATAAAATTTCTTCTATCATCATATTTTAATAACTTTAGAATTCTTATAAAATTAAAGTCGTATTTGTTTTAAATGGATCCCAAATACGCGATTTTTAAAATTAACGTTTTTTTTTCCTTTTTTTTTTTTTTATATATCACTTGTCTTTATCCAAATTACGAACCATATTTAATCAGAGCGAATAGTAAAAATGTATAGCATGAATTTAGTATTCGGTTATTTTTCTTTGTGATTCAACTTAATTACTAGTAATTTTAAAAATTAATTATCATAAATGTTAGTAGTTTTAATGGGCTCATAGGAAAAAAAATCAGAAACTTCCAAGCGTTAAGTAATCCAAAGCGAATTAGGAAATTTGAAATCTATATATAATTAAAATCGCGAATTGCAATATTAATATTTTTTTAATCAGAATTAATTAGTGTTAAATGAATTTAATTTATCATAACTCAAATTTATTATAAACGAATAAATTAATAAATAAACAATAAACACGTCAGTCCATCTAAATATATACAAAAAAACAAGCGCGTATCGCGATCTTATCTAATTAAATTAATTTATAAAATAATAGAACGCATTAATAATGTCCACGATAATATTGAAGTGTATTGTATTGTTGTTTATCAGATAGACTCGATTGCTACTGCGAGTAGTATATTTAAATAACATTATAAATATTTTTTGTTTTTACATTCAATTAAAATCTTTTTAAAAAAAAAAAGCTATTTTGCAGCATTTCCAAAATACGTGTAAGAACGTATAATAAATTACCCAACACTCTTTTCTTTTTTTTTTTTTTTTTTACTTACAAACCTCAAACCTCGCTTCTTTATATAAATGTTTTTTTTTTATATACTCATTGCTCTCCAATATTTTTTCATGTTTACTTCTTACATTATTTTGGTATACAAATTAATAGCAGAGTTCTTGTTGTTAGTGTTGAATCCGATTTATTTAGTAATAATCAGTTGTGAGTTGTTAATCAAAAAAATGCATTCATTCGAGATAATTAATAATTTTCAGGAACACGTTGGAATTTTTTTCCCACCATTTTGATTCCGGTTATTAAATAAATCCTGCATTCATTTCTGCATTACATTTTATTATTGATGATTTGATGATTTGATGATTTTAAACTTAATGCAATATGCAGGTCCATTATTTCTATAACGTTTCTGGATCATTAATCCATTTAGAAAAAATATCGCTGTTTGTGTTGTGGTGGATCATAGAAAAAAAAATCATTCTAGTTTTGTAAACAATTTCGAAGGATTGTTTTTTCCAGTTATAAGTAGTTGATTTCCAAAAGTATTTATTATAAAACTCAGCTGCAGATGAATTTGAATCAAATATAGATGAAAAAAATTGTAATTTCTCGTACTTCAATAAAAATAGTAAGATGATTTTGTTGAAATATTTTATGGTGATTGTTGAGATAAGTTGAAAAGTACATTTCATTTAATAAAATGTAAATATCCATGATGAAAACAAGAATTTGTTATCAGCGAAACTGCATAAAATTAATTAATCCCAGAATTCATCATATTTATAGCTTGATTATAAGTTGAATGTCACCGAAAATGAAAAACAAGCTAAGCAGATATGGTTGATAATAAAATTATATGCAAAATGATGATAAAAGGTGACAAGTCCATAACAACATAACAACAGAAGAATTTTGTAATAAAAATTTGAAAGAATATATTTCATGTTGAATGTTGAATATTTTGATGACCATTTCCGCATTTATATTATATTCTACCCATAACAGCCTGTTATTTGTAATATTGTTGAACGGATGCTTAAGTCAACTGTTTATCCATAATCCTGGACTCCATATAAAAATATTGATATTATTAAAATAGCAATGATAAACATTTGGATGGTTGTAATGGTTAAGTGTCACAAACTGCTAATAATTTCACTGTTATCAATTCGAATTACACAATTAATTTGGATGAGTTTATAAGTTCAACAGCCTCTCAAAAAATTGTCCAATTGGTTATAATTTTCGTTGGGATTTAATAATAAATTTGTTTGTGAATAAGTCGATCCGCATAAAATGTGTTTTTTTTTTAGGTACCCATATTCAAAACAGTTTTTAACTTTTTATTTTTAAAGTCCAACATAGAAGCAATTTTACAAGATCTCTCATTGATAAATGCTATTTTGACTAGGACCTTAAAGGAATATAAGAATATGTTAAGAATAATCGTAGAAATAATTATTAAATTGCAACTAAAAAATTGACATAAATATTTTTTTTTTTTTTTGTTTTTTTAAAAAAGCATGCAAAATGTACAATATTATGCGATGTAACGATAAAAATAAACTTAAATAATAAATTATTATAGTTTATAACATTTTCTTTTTTATGGAACATTTATCGTGACTAAAAACACAAGACAAATATTATTACTTTTTTTTTTTTTTTTTGCTCGCTTATTTGCTATATTAGCATTTATCTGACTTACCGTTTTCTATCAAATTCTTCTGTTGGACTATCCCATTTTGATTTTACATCTTTGTCATCAAATGCAGGACCACGTAATTTTTTCATTTCATCCAGGCGTTTCATTTTCTTATGATGCTGTTTATCATCTTCGCCACTACTGATGTAATGTACCTTTTGCGATTCTTTCGATACTTTTACATCTGAATCACCGCCGCTTTCATGACCGCCAGCAACAATAATATCTTCAATATCATGATGATGTCGGCGTTTGTTTTTTTTATGTTTCTTTTGCTTTTTACGTTTGACGACTTCTTCTTCAGTTGAGCTGTCACTGCTGCTACTATTACTGTCTGATTCAGACGATGTTTCCCTTCTTTTGGTCTTATGTTTCTTCATTTTTTTCGATTTTTTGTGATGACGTTTTTTATGGTCAGCACCACTGTTGTTATCCGCAGAACTTGAATCACTAAAATAATTGTTTTAACTTATAAATGCTTAGCATGACGGTTTACTTGATAGATATATATATACTGCCCTATAGACTTATTTGCGAGACTGTTTAACCGACGATTATCGGTCAACCTTTTTTTTTTGGGGTTTTGTAGCACCACCTTGATTATTAAGCACAACTTTTAATATGAAGTTTTATATCGAACCAAGTATATTTTACATAAGTAATTCGTATAGAATGGCGCTGTCTCATACAAACTTTGTGTATACATTGAAATTTGCTCATGGCATTAACTGCTCAATGATTTATCTCAAATTTCAACGAAAAGAAGAGAGAACTAATGAACAATTACTGCCAAGAGCAAATTCTAGTATTTCAACTTTTTTTCACTAACAGCGTTACCACAGCCGTCGTATACGAAGTATATATTTTACCTATGATATCTTTCAAATAAATTATAGATCGTGTCAGAAATTTTTTGATGGCGGCGCTGTTACTCGAAATATTGTAAGATGCTATATGTTAAAAGTCGAAATTGAATTTTTTTTTGCATAAAATAGACATATATCATCTATAAAACGCATAAAATGCGAATTGGAAATATTAACGCGACAAGCCTAATTCAAAAATATATGTGTTTCGGAACTCTCTCTAATTGCACCGCCTCTAGTGTAAAAACAGCTTAAACTAATCATTTATCCACGATTTATCAAATTAACTAATTTAATTGGTTATTTGGAATATTTACTTGGTTCTATATAAGAAAAAATTGATAGTGAAAACTGTGTATATTTATCGAGAAAAAGAGTGGACCGAAAATCAATGGTAAAACAGTCAATTAATGTAAAAAAAAAAAATGTGTATACTGCATCTTCGCTGCGATTAGTATGATTTCCATGATTTAATAACTGATAACAACACTTGTCTTAAAATATAAGTTTGTACCGATCCTTTGATATATTATGAAAATGAGACTGACGCGTTCATAGATATAATGTGTTAACGAAAAACAAATGGATATTGGTATAATTTTAAAATTAGCTAGCGAAGTTGATAATGGCCAGGTTTATGCCTTTTCGATAGTGTGCCGTAAGGGGTCGTCCATTTTTTAAATACACTCCTGCCCTTCCGGACTTCCGTAATCTGTTTTTTTTTTTTCAAATTTCATCAATTAAAATATAAAAATAAGAATATTTAACAATTATTTATTTTTTTGGTCCCCCCCCTCCTTTTTGTCCGTTTCAGTCCCCTTATTTAAACCTCCCCCAAATCTGGACTCCTTTATGAACGTCCTTTAAAACAGAATTCACAAAATTCACTGTTTATGCCATTTCGACACTTTGTTTGTTTCACTACGAATTACGGCATAAACTCAAGTTTGTTAGCATCTTGCGATAGTTGAGAATTTGTATTAATTTATAACACTTGAAGGGCTTGGGGGAAAAACAACCGAAGCCACATTTAATTATTACTTATTTTTGATGACATTTTCCATTATAATTTAAAAGCAATTACATTTACGAGCCTGATATCGTATTCTTTCCAGTTTTGCAAATAAAACTCTGGAACATCAATAGCTTATAGCTCCAGTGGTTTATGAGGTGTTTGTTCAAATGTCACCATATGTGTAAATGTTGGCTTAAATTGTTTTTCCCTCAAGCCCTTCACTTCTTATAAACGGTTTGAAATATTCCTTTTATTAAATATAATGAATTGATATTACTTCTAAAATATAAAAATAAATAAATAGCATACTCAGAACTCATAGAATAACAAATTTTTAAAATTATTTAAAATATGTCGTGTGACACTTTATCGAAGTCATTTATACCGCGTAATTTCGATATAGAGTATCGTACGATAGATTTCTATCGTGTGACAAGTTATCGTTCTCATCTATCGCACTGCAAATTTTACCACTTGAGTTTATGCCGAGATTTGTCGTTCGACAAAGTATCGTAACCCCACTGGGCTCGCAACGGCATAAACCTACCCAATGATAAATTAACAACTTAATTCATCTGCAAAGCAAATAATATCTAATGTTTTTAAAAAGATGATAGAATATGTTAAAAATGGAAAGCAATTGCTATTATTATTATTATTTTAAAATTAACATGAAAAATATGTAAACTTGTTTTACGTACATCGAATAAAAATATTGCTTGCAGTGACATATGCGGGCGCAATCGCATTTAAAGTTTTTATTTTTTTTACTGCGCACCGAATTCGCTTGTCATGAAATTAGCGATAGAGCAGTATATATATTTTTTTTTTTTTTGTAATTTTGAAGTTAATAAAAATCAATATATATACAAAAATTCTCTGTATATTTACCTGCTTGTCTGTTCTGTAGAACTTTGATCCTCACTTTCTTCGGATTTTCCTTCCGATCTATGATGAGATCTTTTAGTTTTTGACATATTCAATAAACCTTTTCTGGTTTCGGTGTTGTGGCCAAACTTAGAATTGATGCCGATAAAAAAACGATTTTAATTAGTTTTGAAATAAGTATTTTTTTTAACCAATAATAAGTGCACTTTGAACAGTTTTGATTTGTGCGCAAAAGTTTAGGTTCAATTTAAACAATAGTTCAAAGTTAATACTGAATTATTTAATTATATATTACAATTTTAGAAATAAAAACTTTTCTGTATAAGCTATCCCGAATGAATTGAAGTGATAGCCATTTTGTAAAAATGTGCTCTATTCATTTATTCGGATGACGTTGCTTCACTGCTAATATTTTTACGAATATTAATAATTTTCTAGTAGTTAATTGAGTATGTTAGATATAAGATGGCGCTAAAGGCGATTGTCAAATATTCCGTTAAAATTTGTATACAAATAAATTCATAGCTAATTTATAATAAATAACTGCATACAAACAAATTCAATTCCATATATAAATTTTAAAAGATATTATATTTTTTGTTTTGAATAATTTTTTTTTTGTAAATCAAATAATTTTATAACCGTCTCCACACTACAATTTTATCATGTTGAATATTTACCTTGAGGATTGAAATAACTTCTAAAGGGTTTATCAAGCAATTGCAAGACGTATGAGGCAAATTTGCGTCTTAAGCAGAACTACAAGTCGCTCTTATACAATTCGTCTGTACGATCAATTTTTTAGAAGTTATTCCAATCCTCAAGATAAATTATCTTGAGGTTTTATCTTGATACTAATTAGGTCATATGGATAGAGTTGCATACGCTTTTGCTTTCTGGGCGAGAGGTAACTTTGTAATCGTAAGATAAGGAAATATTTTCTACAAAAAAAAAATCGCGGCAACTTTTTTTTTAAATCCATAATATACACAAAAAAAAAAACCGAAAAGCATTATCACATGGGAAAAGATATTTAAGTTTTGACTACGATACAAGACTCTTTAGGCAGGATGAATTTCCACATTTTGACTAATTTCTCAGTTGTCTCTAAAAGTCACCCCACACGGTAAAACATTTCATAAAACATTACGTTACACATTTTGTATTTTTTGTAATAACTTCTAATTGAAGGTTCTTACAAAAAAAACATCTATTAGAGACCCTCATTATTTTATGTAGACAAAACATACATTATAACCCCCTGCGAGCCCCCCAAAAAAAGTTTTAGTGTAAAAAAAGTATTTTTAAAAAAAATCATACTAAAACTTTTACACAACATATTTAAAAGTAATTAAAAATATTTTTTCCAACGTATACCAGAAAATATATTGCAAAATACATTAGATAATAAATTATATTTAAAAGCTTTAAAAATTATTACTTTATTTTCACATAATGCAGGTGGTATTGTATGTAAATACTTAATATGTATTTGTATATATATCACTTTAGTTAGATAATCATGTATACCTACTTATGTACTCTAAATGCATGTTCGATTTATTGAAATACAATATCAAATATAATTATTTATTGTATGCAAATTGATTTAATATCAATGTTAATTTATTTGAATAGGGGATTTAATATCATAGGCCTGCATATCACATAATATTTATATGAATCAGTTTATCTCTAACGTATGCAATGCATTTAAGTTTATTATTTAATTTGAAAAGTGCAACATAATAATCATTGTCGAAGAATTAAGAAAATTATGGTATTGTGACCAACATCAATTATTCGTCAGCTTACGTTAATAAATATACTCGCCTTGCCTTATCTGATACTTACTTAGATAGAAATTAGCATATACTAGGTATTTTATAGGGAATTCATATAAGTTAACATATTGTTATGGCTTTAATTGTAGCCAAACTGATTACACATTTAAATATGTTAGAAAAAACTTATAAAACTTATAAATAAAACTTTCTTTCTAATATCATCCTAAATGTAATCAACAACTTATATTTATGAATGTAAGAATATTAAGTAATTTAAAAAGTAATAAATATGTATATATATCTTCTTGTTTGTTTTAATGTGTCAAAAATATAATTTATATATGCTCGTAAGGTATATTTTAGTCTGAAATTTATGCCATGTGAATGAGCACTTAATGTGAGGAAATAAATTTATTAAATACATATTTGAGTGACAACATGTGTAAACTATTGCATTAATAAAATATATTATTTTATGTTAGAAACGTGATGAGTTTAAAAATGGACGGGAACGAAAAAAAAAAGCGATCTGGTAAATTTTATAATATTTTGCAAGTAACAAATTATTTTCATTTTTATTACGTACTTTGGATGTAATATTTTATAAATATCTATAAATGCGTAATATTCACCATATGTTGTTGAAATCGTGTATGTATCTTTTACCTGCGTATACATTTCAATATATTTCTCTTGGGCACTTTTACGTATTAAATAGCGTATTGTATTGGGTTCAATAAAAAGAAAAATATGTGAAAAATTAATTCCGGCAGATTTTATATTATTGAAATAAAACAATTTATTGAAAGATGATGCTTAATTTGGGCTAATATTATGGATATTGGTTAGAATGTTGAGGGTTATATCCAAAATAACTAAAATAAATCACTAAGGGCCGGTTTATCAATCGACTTTTAATTATAGGTTAACGTTAGCCGAGAGTTTATCCATAGAAACATCCACCAATTAAGCCGAAATCACTGATTTAAATAATTAACCGTCGATTGATAAATCAACCCTTACCGCCTGTTCACATTAGCTGACAAATCCGTGCTGACATGTCACGCCAATACGATTGGATGTATTGATTACTCGTTCACTCTTACACTATTTTACCTCCAAATGTACCATAACCTCAACAGCGGTAAATGATGATCTATACCAAATGGTAACTATCTAATTTGCGTTCATACACAAACACAAAACCAAAAAAACATTTGACGGATTTCAATTCTATATCTACTATCTATTTTACAGTATTTAAATTTATACTCTAGATTTATCTTCAACCATAGTTACCATTTGGTATACAGATCGAGTTACTATTGTATGTGAATATACTCTATTGCCGGTTGGATTCACACCGACCCGACATTACGGCAATCGGAAATATGTTAAATTATCTGCAACGTAAGGATAAGGATTAAGTTATAGAAACGGTTTCTTCTTGTTTTTAACATAAATCGGTGAATCATTTTTCTTTAACGTTTTGTATTAGATGAAGAACTATAAGTAGACATATAAACATAGATACGTACGCTCTTTTTTTTTGGGAGGCGGGTAAACTTGCAAAAGTAAGACAGGAAACAAGGTAATATTTCTGTTCAAATAAAGTGAAAAACGTTAAGTACGACTATTTTCATTTTCACAAATGGATTCATAGGTAGGTGTATATACATTGCGTATAGAATAACTGAGGTTGCGAGTATGAGCACCTCGCAGGAAATATTTGGCTTTTGTACGAAAATTACATATTGTCGTTTTAAAATGTATGGTGCTTTAAACAAAAGTCAACCTTTTTCTATCAACATTTTAATACGCAAATTTTTTGTCATTTTATATACCTACACACCAGCTATGAGTATATATTAGATTATCTATGATTAAACTGCGCCAAAAAACCAGCTGTGTTTTGAAAATCAAGGTATAGTAATAATTTTTCTAAACCATAAAGACGATATTATGTTCAGTTCAGGGGTAATTTTTTTTTATTAAAACTCAAAACTTAAACTTTAATCCATCCTTTCCCTGTGCGCACATGTGTGCATTATAAATATAACAAAAACATAGAAGTACCAGAGATTTTATCGATAAAGAAAAATAAACAACAAAACGTACTGTTTGGTATATTTTATTGATTTACTAAAAAAAAGAAAAGAAAAAAAAATAGAAAAGAAAAAAGTAAACAGAAGAAAAAATAACCAGAAAACAAATATATCGTGGGGTACAGATTAAGTATAATAATATAAAAGTTTTTTTTTTCCAATTATTTTATTCTATATGTGGTATTTTTGAAAACATTTTCAATAAATCATATGTCAACAACACAGCTGCACAGAAATGGAAAAGCAAAAGGCATATTTAATTTATACTGGAATATTATTATGTTGTATGTTCTGTGACTGTGGGTACGACTAGATTTTTACTTCAATAAACATAATTTACACATTATGTTCACATGTGTTGTACTGCAGATAAGTATAGAATTTCTGGATCAAAAGTTTAGGAACTGGAAATTTATAGAATTAGGTATGGAAAGGAAGGATATAGCATAATTGGTTGTTTGTATGATATGATAATAGAGAAAATGTTTTTTTTTTTTTTTTTGAAGATTGCAATATATAGTCGCGTCGGTTTAATGGTTTCAGACGTTTCAGTCATATTCTTCTAAAATTATTTGAGATGTACATTGTAGTGAATATATGCAATAAATGCATTGCATATTAATGTATCAAAATTCTAATAGAATTAGTAAGTGAAAGTTACTTGAACTAAAACCGAAATAATGATTTCATAGACTGTGTTTACAGTAAACAATCATTTACATTTACTGAAAAGCAGCTGTAATATTCTGCTCGCGATTAATCAACAAAAAAAAGAACACCTAACACATTATTTAAGAAGTTTTCTCACCTACGGATATATAATTTTTTTTCTTGGTTTTTCGAAAAATTATAATTAGATCTTAACTCAGTTTATAAAGTGTTGAGTGATAGATTGAAAAAAAAATTATATACAGCTCTACCAGTCAACAAAATTTATTCGTCAGTGCACTTCAGAGTAACCATTTTCATCTTTTAAAAATCTAAATCTTCAGCAATTGTTGTTCTCATCAAATTATACTATATTGTCATTTATTCAATCACATTAAATGATAGCTCGATGACACCGGCCCCACCCGGAATTTATTCTGAGTCGGGATCAGTGTAAAAAATTTGTTTCCGATTTATTCTAAGATTCCATTTAGTCCCCGAATTTATTCTGGTCTGGTTTTCCTGGAAAATTGGTTTTTCTATGGGTGGGGCTGGAGACATGATTTTTGTACTGGAGCCCCTCCCAACTTTTTTTTAACAATTTATTCTGGCTAATGGCTTGTAGATATTTTTGTGAACGACCTAAATAAGCACCAATTTCAATTTATTAATATCTACAAGCCATTAGCCAGAATAAATTGTTAAAAAAAAGTTGGGAGGGGCTCCAGTACAAAAATCATGTATCCAGCCCCACCCACAGAAAAACCAAAACCAGACCAGAATAAATTCGGGGACTATATGGAATCTTTAGAATAAATCGGGAATAATTTTTTTACACTGATCCCGACTCAGAATAAATTCCGGGTGGGGCCGGTGACATCGAGCCTTAAATGATCATTGTAATTAAATTGAATCGGTATATGATACATGATATTTATTTTAATCTTCACTAATTCGCTTCTTGAACTTATAGACCTTATAACTTTTTGGAATTAACCAGAAGAATTCCAAATTAAAAAAAAAATAATTGAATCATTGGGTCATATCTTTTTTTTACCTTAAACCATTTACTCTTTACTTTCATTTTTTCCTTCAGATACTTTCATCTAAATGGTACCTAAATGTAAATAGATATTACATGTATTTCCTCAGATATTGTTTTTCCCAATAAAGCTCTTTAGCTACCGAAACCTTAACCATTCTATTAATAATATAATATTTATATATAGTAAATTTAGCCTGATACTCATATAGGCACATAAGGCTCATAACACACTATAAGGAAATATCTTCAAATTTATGTCCATATAGGAGCGAAGAGTGCAACTAAATTATACGGAACTAATATATATTATATACTTATTTGATAATACTTTTTGTACTTAGATGAATATACATATAATTACTTATTTTATCATTATTATAATACCTTCTAGTAATACATTGTTTGAAAAGCTCTCCTCAGGCTAATTCTCGTTAATAATTAAGTAGTAATTCACCTAAAACTGTCCAAAAAGCACGTTTACATTACACAACCATGTATAAGAATGTATATTTTTTTTATAGGTACATGTAGTATACATATGTATATATCTAATCATTGCCACAGAGTACAAACATATTATAATGAAACATTCGTTTATGTGTATTAAAAGTGTATCTAGACAAAACGGAACTGATAAATTGAAACTAATTACATGCTTCTTGCCAATTAAATGTTATTAAATTGTATGTATTAATTAATAACAAAATGTAGAAGAGATAGAAATATTTGAACATGAACTGAACGCATGAACATTAGAGTGACCCTTATTTTGAAAGTTCGGAATTGATTGTGCCCCCTAGTTATTTTATCGTTTGTCCTTAAAACTAACTCCTGTATTTTGATTGATTCATTGATTTATTGATTCCCTGATTCATTCGTTCTGCAATTTATTGGGTCGGAAAACTGTTTCCAACTTTAAGCCCGGTTTTCTATTCGCGTGAAATGAATTTTTCGGGTAGCGAAATTTTAAGCGAAATAACAATATGGAGGATATAAAAAATTTCGCTCGTGAAATGAGTTTCCTATTCAGGTGAAATGAAATTTGAAAAAAAAAATATATATATAAATGTCAAATATTTCACGCGTGGCTAGTGAAAAGAAATGTCCGACCCTTTTGTTGCAGTGAAATCGGTAATGAAAAAATATGGAGACTGGAAAAAAAATATTTTGCTCGTGAAATGAGTTTCCTCCTCGCGTGAAATGAAATTTGTGGAATCATTTTTTCACTACCTCATTTCGTTACGTCATTTTTCCATGTAAAATTTCATTTCACGCGAACAGGCAACTGCGGTCTTTAACTAAAAGAAATCTTTTATATTTTCTATGCATTTATGAATTAGTCTTGAGAGCTGTTTTTGCCCATACGTATCGTTACTCAAACGTTTTCAAGATAAATGGCATGAAATTTATGTTATCAATTATAAAACTGGAATGTCAGACAAATAAATTCGCTTCTACATAGTATTTAAATTGCAAAAGCAATTTATTGTTTAAAGCTATTCATGTTTCTAGAGCAATTTTCGACATATGTATATTTTTGATTAGACTTTACATTAAATCGTGGTTTAATTTGGATGTACAACTTCCATAAGAGCCTCCTGACCAGGATTTAGATTTTCATTATATTAAAGATATTCATATCGTATTTTATAATGATTTCAATAAAATAATGTAAATACAACAGTTTATTGTTCTATAAATTTTCGGTATAGGTGAAATTATATTATTACCGAGAAATTTTATTTTTTTTACTTAAATCTAACTTAGTGAAAAGTCATAATCGATGGCTTCCTAGACGTAAAATAAAATTCTCTAAAACCCCGTGAAAAATCCTAAATTTTTACCCCCCGCCTTTTCCACATCCCAAAACTGCTTTAAAGTCAAGGAAACCTTTTTCCGACGCTTTAAAAACACGTCCAAAAAAATACAGAGGTTAGTTTCAAGAACATACGAAAAAACTAGGGGGTGCAAATGGATTAATTCTGAACTTTAAAAATCTTTATATATTTAAAGGTCACTCTAATGAACATGGATTGAAGTTAATAGTTCTTAGATGGAAGAAATAGAGAGGTGTAGAGCTGAATGTAATTAATTCTGTAAACTAATATATCCTTGGGTATATCACAATCAAAATTTATCACAATTATCTTAAATATACATTTCCATTTAATTCTAAATGCGAAAATACAAGAAATTACGCAGATAATAATAAGTATTGTGCACTATATGCAATCTATGATGTATATTGTATATAATATAAAATATTCTCACGTAAATATTTCCTTTCTTGTCATAACTCGTTTTATCCGTAAAATGTAAAGAGTTTCCAAAGGCGTTTCTTATCAGCGTATAAAAGAATGGAGAATAATCGGCAATAGCATCTTTAATTAAAACAGCAATAAAATTTAATCTAGATTATGGTCACGCCACATTAATACTGATAAATGCTATTTGATAAAAATATCCATATTATTAATGGCGAAAGCTTTTCTTTTCCTTTTTTTTTTTTTTTTTATTTATTTTTTATTTGTACCTTCTAATTTTTTGCTGTATGGGTGTGGGTGAGAATTGAAAACAACTTAAGAATGAGAATGTCGCTTCTTTCTTGATGTATATTTTTTGAATTAACTTTTATCAAATAAAATAATATTATAAGTACTCTGGATTGTTAGGGCATTCTAATAGCTTTTTCGTATTTTGTTACAAATTTCTAAGAACTTTTTATTGCTGTTTTGATTTTTTTTTTTTGTTTTTCTTTTTGTTTGATGACAGCACAGATTTTAATTTCGTTTTTCTACAATTACTACGAAATTTGTCTTTTTTTTAAATTTTGTTTTTCACTTTTTGACAACCATAAAAAATATCTTTAAAAGCCGTAAATAAAAAAAATTGGCTATTTAACATTTCAATAAACACAAAAAATACATATATTTATATAAATATATTTGTTAGACCGAACATAACATAAGTCACCAGACTAAAAAAAACACCACAGGAAAATAATTATAATATTTTACTTTTGTATAAAAAAAAAAAAGTTTGCGTGATTCTTTATCGCATACTTTTTCTGCATTAATATTTAGTATAATAATTGAAACAAATAATTTTTTGCTCATCGTCATCATAAAATTAAATACTTATATAATACGCGAGGTATTTTTATTATATGAAATTATTTTAGTTATAAATTAGAATTTGAATTGATGTACTTAATTTGTATACAATGTTAACGAGGTGTCTACTTGTCAACATGATTTATTTAAATAATTATTTTGAAAAATAAATCATAGAAATATCAAAGTGAAAGGTTAATCAATATAAATATATTTCTTATAATAATGATTTACTTCTTATTTTTTTTTTTTATTGTGGAATAAAGTAACAATACTTAATTATGAATGTCCGATATGTGGATCAGTGTATCCATAACACAAATAGCAATAAATCATTTTCCTGATTAGCCAAAAGAAATATTCATTTATTTATTTAATCTCTACTTTTGAAATCTTCTCAGCGATATATCCCAAAAAAAAAAATAAAAACAAAGAAGAAAATTGTCAAATGGATAAAATATTTTAATCTGGATTTTATAGAATTATTGAATGACTGTTGGCTGATTTATGGAAATTTAGTGAGAATTTTGAATTGAGTTTTCTTTTATATAAATATATTGGAATACAATATAAGCTCCAATGTTGTATTGCACTATAAAGAAATAATTCAATGATTTCTGGTGACACAAATAAATTATCATAAAATATACATAGATGGAGATGATTCATTGTCACGTAGAACGTGTATAATACATATATAAAGATGTCATAGTGGTATATAATGTTTTAACATATTTTTTTCGTTCTTCCTTTAACATATACTCTTCTTTTCTGGGTTGATATGTAACTACTGAGATTTTTGTTTTTTTTTTTGTTTTAAACCAATGAGTTGGGTTACCCGAATTTTTTTATATATTTCATCGTTTATAAAGTTTTATTGTCAAATAAGTTATTCGAAATGTTGTTGAATATATTCAAAGTTTTAAAAAGTGACACTGGCTCAAAATAATAAAATTTGGCACCAATCTTTATGGTTTGATATTTATATAAAATCTATATAGATGTTTATGAAGAACCGAAGGTAATCGCTCTGGTTTGGATAAAGTCCCATTTTCCAATTTTTATTATCTTTTAAACATTTTACTTAAAATAAGGAGTATGTAAAAGATTTGTCGCGGTTTTTTGTATTGAGAAAAAAAGAGGGAATAAAATATATATTTTATACCCTAAAGTATTTAGATGGAACCGGAGACGGCATAAATTTATATCCCATCAGAGTCATAATTTAATGTATGGCTTCAAGGTTTGAGAGTATGTTTTTCTAGATAATACGATATTATTTTATTATATGTATAAAATGTATATTATATTATTTTGAAACTAATAAATAATTTAGTGATTGGATTCATTTTCTAATTAATTAATGTTTTATCCAATCGCTACAAATGTGGGTCACGAAAAAATTTCACAAAAATTAAATTAAACTTAAAATTTAAATAAAACAGTCTAGTTTAATAACATTCTATCACAAAATTTCAGTAATCATAAAAAGACTTCGAATGCATTTCATCTCTTCCAATTTCACATATATGTAAAACAAATAAAAATCAAACTCAACTGCATCTTTAAATCGGTTAAATATTGTACCTATATGAACACTGATTCTGAATTACACATAGACTAAATATCCAATGAAAATTTAAAATTCAAATGGAATATCATTTAAATATATCAAGTTATATAATATATAATTCTATAACAAAACCTTGAATACACAACCAAAAATTTGTGGCGTTTTATTACATTTTTATTTTTTCCTTTTGGTAAAATTGGCACGTTGTACCATCGAATATTTGAACGAATTTGTTAAAATTATGTTAAATTCTAAAATCTATATTTATAAAGCTTTCGTATTAGTTGGCTATATATGTGAATATATCTTGTTTAAATATAAGATATTTTCAGTGACGAATTCAAGACTTATTATATGCTATGATGTACCTACTTCAAAATCTAATCAAATCTAAATTTTAACTAAAGTTTATTAAATTTACTTAAGAGCTCACAAAGTTAGTAGATAATAAGTTTAATATAAATATTATGTAAGTATACTTACGAATTGAATGTGTAGGTATTAGTTATTTAGTTAGGCTGAAACTAATATTATTAAGTTTGAAATACGAATTATATTAATGTTATTATTCATAGTTGAAATAATATATACAGCGTAAATCGTCTGAAATGCATTATGAAATGTAAGTACACAGTAGAGTAGATAAATGCACACAAAAATTATGTGTGTAGAGAAGGAAATTTTAGAATGAAATATACTTATATCCCGTCATTAGATTTTATTAAATATATTAAGGTAGTAATTAGAATTTTCGGATTTTTAAAATTTTTGGAAAAGAAAGTCTATCTATGAGACAATTGTAATTTTCTAATTACTATTGAATTAGAGGCGTGTGGTAGGTAAAGGAGAATAAACGGAAACTACCTTTTTTCCAACACGTTTACTTACGATCATATGTATTGGACATTGGGTACTATTACATTTTTGGTTTCACGAATTTTTATCTGCAAATCAATATAAATGGACGTTTTCTCTATCAGAATTAATTTAGCATATATAATAGCAAATTGATTTTTTAACATTTTCAATTATTTAATAAATTCATCAATACCTTTATCAAGCAATCAACAACAACCAAAATCATATTCAAGTGTGCTTTGGCACGATTGGTCACGCACCTACATGAAAAATTACAAGATAGCAAAGTAAGCTATACAGTTACATACATACGTATAGTCGTATACCTATCTACATAAGATACTTCTATTTTGATACAGGTGAACGGTATACCTATGTTAAAATTCAATATTGCAAAAGCACTCTTGTGGTAAATAACTTACAAAAAAAATCTAAACTTGTATACAATTCGCATTGGCTTGCTGCATATCATACAATATTCATAGCACGCGGGTAAATCTACACAATATACCAATTCATATAAATAAGGGGTTAGGTTTTCATATCATCGAGAAAAAAAAAAGAGTAAAAATGAAATAAATGTTATTTTCACAAGCAATTTAACAGGGGAAAAATTCTCATAAAGGTGATTTAGTGTTATATCCTGCGATTTGCATAACAAATAGTTAGCATAACATAATATTTTGTGTATAGTTACTTCTGGTATTGCTTCAAATATAATGCCGCACAATACCATTGCTATCATCATCCTCTGTAGAAAATAACAAGTTATTATAAATGGAAAAAATCACAGGAATAGGTATGTCAGACATCAACATCGCTACACGTACAATAAAATACTATATTATAAAAAAAAAACAAACAAAAAACGCCAGCCAGTAGAAATTTATTCAAATACGTATATCAATTTTTTTGTACTTTTTTTTTTTAATTCCTTTTTGTATTTATAATAGGAAAATAAAGAGGAAAGTAGCAGGATTTTTTTTATTGTGCCTGACATATATATAAATATTCTTTTATTTTCTTTTTGCCTATAGCCGTTATAGTTGTGTTGCGTCTTTATATTAAAATTATTAAAGAGTATATATTACCATAAGGCATTTTAAATAAGGGCATGGTGATTTTAAAATAGAACAAAAGTGTGTTGTGTTGTGATAGGTAAATAATATTATTAGAAGTAGAACATTATTTGTACCATAAATTTTATTTAATCTCTTTTCTATATAGAAAGCAAGTAGATATATTTAAAATAGTTCGTTTTTTAAAAAATTTTCGTAAATTTTTCCAACTTCTCTCATTCTAAATGGTGACAGTTATTTGACAAATTCTGTAAGAGCCTACAACTATTTCTTACTATCTTCCAAGACTATTGAAATATTATTCTGCTAAAATCAAACTTAAAATATCTCGGAAGATA
>JAABKK020014625.1:0-21108 GCA_011634745.2 Catotricha subobsoleta
TATCTGTCAAATATATATTATAAGAAATTAAAAGGTAAAGTTTATTGTATCTAGTGTAAGACAGGTTTTACAGGGGGAGTTTGAACCCCCAAAACCCCCCCTGGATCCGCCACTGGAGTGAAACAAACTCATAATTTTTCAATTTATCTTTCGACCAATAATATTTTAATAAATTTTCATTAGCAGAAATAGTTAATAAATTGATTAAAATTATAATTAAATGCAACTACTCGTATATACTATATTTATTCACTGTGCAATCAATTCATAGTTAATTTGAATGTTCGTTAGATCATCTTTCATGCTTGTATTAATGTTATAATTAACATTTTCACAAATAGAAACAAAAAATTAGATGTTCCGTAATGGTAACACCGGCGTGGACCATGCACATCAGGAATCGCAATATATTGCACGTGATTTATTAGAAAAGTAAAGTAAAAAAAAAATTAAAAATTGCAGAAAAAAGAAATGAAAAACACTGTAGTGGTATGGATCGTTCAACACGTCTGGAATTTTTAACATGAATTGAGATTGTTGTAATGTTTAATTTAAACCATATTTATCATTTATTACAGCATAACGCTCATTTTTACTCACTTAAAATGCATAATTTTAATAAGAAATATTGAAGAAAAAAAAATTCAAATTTAGTTATGGAAATAATATTATATGTATTGCGTAATTATTATAATAAATGAAATTTGAAATTCCTATAATTGCTTGAGATACGTAAGAGGATGCGTAATGTTAAAATTTAATAATAATCAATTTAGTTTGTTTTATATTTGTATATAAATTTTCGCATTGCTTACTCTCCTTAGTCTTTCAACCGCCATTAATATTACATACCATTTTTATTTATTTATTTATTTTTTTCCATATTTATCCTAGAAACTCTTTGACTCCCTTTGTTAAAATTCCTGTTCACATCAGTCTTTTATTTCACCTTCCTTTAGTTTGCTTCTTTTTATTATTAAACTATTGTCGCATGTAAAAACTTCCATTTCATTCCACTCTAAATGCGCCATCAAGTCATCTTAATAGAATCATAGACATCTGAAAGCATTCTTCTTACCATTGTTTGTCCATTAAATACCAAGTCTCTACATATTAACATCCAAATATTTATTTATAAATGCACATAAAAATATGTTTCTACTCTTCACATTTTTGTTTAGCACGCTTCAAGAAACAATATTTAAAAAAGTTTTGCTTTCCATATTTTGTGATTTTCGAAGAAAGAAATTTAACCAACAAGAGGAAACAAAACCGAGAATATAATGGAGCATTGTGGTACTCGCACCGTGTAATTCGTTGGTATTTTTATATGTATATATATATATATCTTTTTTTCATCATATATGCAGATGCAACAATAATATATTTACATAAGATGAAAGGTTCGTTATTTTTACTTCGCTACAAATCTATTGAAATCTTTCGTTATACATTTAAACATTTTTAGAATATCCAATAAGTATTTGATTATATTTACATTCTCTCGCATCGCAATGCAGCTACCAATACATTAATTCTCTTCTTCTCTCCTTTCTACTGTAAAAATAGAAGAAAATGAATAAAATCAACAAAATCTATACTATATATATTCGCAAGCGTACGCAGCCAACTAAAAAAATTTACCATTTCTTTTACATTTTGCCCAAATAAAGACAGCAACACAATATTGGTCACAAACATAAATAGTTAAACTAAAGCGTAGAACAAGGGCAACAAACAAAAATACAAAATCTCATGTTGCGTTGCGTTCGATGAACTCCGGATCACTGAGCAGCGCTATTAAAACGAATGAGACAATATAATATGCAATAATCACCATCATGAGTTTCTAGTATTTGAGGGAATGATCGGTAATGAAAATGCGCTAACTTCATAATATGATGATCATTAAGCGAGGATGTTAAAGTAAAGAAGACCATACCAATAAGAACCTATATAACAACTTATTACCAACGTGTATTCTTTAGTTATGCGATGAGCTTACCACGGTCAAGATCGTTGGAGTAGAACATAATTTTACAAAGAGAAAGAATATAAGCAAAGAAAATAAAATAATAATAATAAAAAAAACATTGAATTTCGCGGAAGTTTATATAAGTTCAAACACGTACAGTTGGTTGGTTTTTGATAGATCGCATAAATCATATCTAAAAAAAACAAAAAGAAGGTTTTTTTTTTGGTTTTTGAATCGCGTATTTAAGTGTGATTTGTTATTTGAGTTATAAATTATAAAAATATCGCGTATCGGAAGTGCAGTGACTTATTGTTTATTATATTATTATTTATTAATAATTATAAATTGAGAGACAAAATTTTGATTGAAAGGATTATATAAAAAGAATATATTGTGTGGTGTGCTGCAACAGAGTAATAAATAAATAAATAAATAAAAATAATTAGTGAAGTAAATTACTACGATCGTCAACTACTCTCCAATAATAATTATTATAATATTATATATAAAGTAAGTTTTATTATATTTTATTATATTATCTTTATTTATTTATTATCAGAATTACTTACTTACTTTACTTACATTTCATATATTATAATATAATAAAAAAATATATCGTAACTATGCAATGAATGAACAGTTAAAACGACTTTGTGCTTAAAGATTAAAATCTTGTACCTGATATATATTTTACATGAGAGCATTTTATTGATTGTTAATTAAAAAATTTCATAACGGATTATGTGGTGGAATATCTTTTATTTTTATCAATTTTATATTTATACGATATTTATTTTATGTATTTATAATGTTTTCATCATAAAAACCAATAAATAAATTATATATATATATAAAAAAAAAAAACAGTAGCTATAAAATAAGGTCGTAACTGTTAAAAGGGATATGGATAATTTATATTGAACACCTCGGATAGCAGAAATTATCTTACAATTTATAAATGAAAAAAGAAAAAAACCAGACAAAACAAAAATCAAAACCTTGAAATAATAATGAATGTCCTTTATCTTCATCTCATTTTCTATATACTAACTGCAGTGTTGAACAATATTTTCTGCACTATGAGAATATAATTTATAGAATAGATATTTATTATAACCTGTTAAAAACGATAAAATCAACATTATTGTATATTGTTCTTCTATAGATTTATTTATGGAATCTATATTTATACGTCCTTGATAGTCGTGTTTGATATAATTTTCAAAAAAAGATAAAAAAAAAATAGAAGAAAAACGAGCAAAAAAAAAAAGAATATAATAATAAATAAAAGATAATTTATTGATTTTCTAGTGAGAATAATAAACGTTTATATTTTATCAGATCTATATTTTTTTTTTTGCGAGCAAAGAAGATAAAAGGTGTTTGAAACAGAATTATAGTTACGTTAGAAAAAAAAATAATAATAATATTACATAATAAAAAAATTATGTTTTAACGAATTGTTGAACTTTTCAAAATTATAAATAAGAAAAATTATTATACAAAAAAATCGCATTCAAATTGAATATTTTTGATGAATTTCCTAACAATTTATTAAACTTCTTTAAAGTGCATTATTACTTATTATCGTAAATGCGGTTTGAGACATTAAATATTGTAGAACTATTTATTATTCAAATTACCAATTATTACTAAATTTAAGTTTGTTGTGTACAATTCTGATTGTCTTAGCCCGGAAATTATAAATTGTTTTGTTCAGGAAAATAAGAATCAGATGTACTCAACGAATTTGAATTAGTTTTGGGCCCCAGTATGATTTGAAAACTGTTCTTATCAATCATTTTTACCTTATTAATAATTAATAGCATTATAAGAAAAAAAAAAAAAATTCTAATGGAATTTGATTTTATATTTTCTGCCAGGTTTAGAAGCTAACAAAATTTCTACACACAAAAATTAAGAAATAAAAACTGCTTATTCTTATTATTTCTTATTAAAAAAAAAAAATAAAAATAAAATTGCTTACAAAATCAAATTTATTAATCAAATTCAGTTTTTTTTTATTTTCTGTACTTTATTCGGTAAACATAAAAATTTATTATTTAGTATGACTATTGACTTTAAAGAAATTGAAATTTATTAATAATAAACATATGTTGTATGGAGGTATCTCGATTGGCGCATAAAAGAATATACCTCTTCCACATTCATTTTTATAAATACCTACTCATGAAACTAAACTACTACTATTCACTTCATATAATAACCAACGGGTACCATATAAAATGGCTATCACAGATTATCTTTGATGGTTTTAAATTTCTTTCTAGACTAAAGGTGCAACCATAAAGGAAAAAAAATATATATAGCAAGTAAATATAATAAAATATATATTTATGTATTAAAACGTATAATGGTTCAAATACTCAACTCACATATGAAAGACACTGAAGAGTTACATATTATATAAAATCTATTATAATAATAATAAAAATAATAATAAAAAAAATAATAAAAAAAAAGCAAGCATATGAGTATAAACGATGCGATGATCTGCGAGAAATGTGAATGAACGATATATTATTAGTATTATATTATATGATGTCCTATTCCTATTCACTTTAGTAGTATTAGCGAATAGATATACTTCTTTATACCTAACCATCTATGCCAATGCCAACTATTTATAATATTACATCAGGTATTATTGACTTCTATGCACAAATGCACAAATGTACAAATGCACAAGTTTAACAAGAGATATTCTTTTATATTACTTATATATGTTTGTACATAAACTGATATAGTTAAGGATTCCCACAGAAAATATTTGCAGCAACAGCTTAAAAAAAAAAAAAAACTAAGTATATTATATTATATTAGTTTTTGTTTGTTTGTTAAATAAATAAAAATACAGTTCAGAAATAATTTTAATAGGCTTATATATTCACACTACTCGCGTTTAAAAATAAATTTAATATAATTCTTGCATGATCTATAATTAAAGAAAATTGTATGAAATTTACACCCACCAAACACTACTGTATCAAATATTTGTATGATGTATAGAATGAAATAATTATGTAAAAAAAAAAAAAAAATAACAATTTTTAATAAATTTTATTGCCGAGTAACTTACTTTACAGGCGTTCTGCAATTTTTATATTTAAAGTACATTCTAAACCTTGTAACCTCTATTGATTATTATTTTATATTTTATTCTCTTACATTTATGGCATTACTGGCTTAGTAATTATAAATAATGTAAAATTAAGAGATTGAAAATAAAAGAAACATTATAGCGTGATTTTTATTTTATATGGTTTTTAGTGTGTGTACACTTAATAAGTTTTTAATAAGCACTGAAGTAGCTCAATGTTTAAGTATTCAATTTATTGTCTAATTACAAGAATTATTCAAGAAAACATTGTGCGGTTACAAAAACATAAATGATTTCATTTCTTTTTTTGGTATGTCTGAAAACAGATCTCTTAGTCAAATTAAAAGATACCATTACCGAAAACTTATTCTCACGTACATTAAACAGTTATTATCATAATTTTTGGGCTTAAAAGCAAAACAATGCAAATGTTTTCCTCTTGTTCTTCGTTTTTTTCTATTTGTAGTTTTGATTTTTTAAGTATTTCAACATTTTGAAAGAAAACGTACTGTAACCTACAGATAATTTGGTTTTAATAAATTTAGAAATGTATTTTTATGTGCTTTAAATCCTTTTAATTTGTTAGTTAATTTAATTATCCGTCAAATTGTCAGCTAAATACGGTTAAAATATTGCCAAAAAAAAAAAAAAAAACAAAAAACAAAAAAATATAGTAATAGAAATAGAAATTATAAAGACCTTGAACCCGAAAATAATCGAAATCATTTCAATATTATCATTAATTTGTAAGAAATTAAAAATTCATTAAAAATCGAATATCGAACGAAAATATGCTAAAGTAAAACATTTGAGAAATAATACGGTTTTCAAGCGTATTTATTCCAATTTGATTATTTTTAATAAATGAGATTATGGAAATGATCGTCTACACAACAGCATTCGCTTTTTATTCTAAATATATAAAGATTTAAAATACAAGTTGAATATATAGTAGTAATCCTACTCATAGTAGTTTGCTTATTATTCTCGCACTTTTTTGCCGCAAGTTGTATTTTATTCAAAGAAAAAAAAACAAATCAAATCAAATCAAAAGGTCCTTTGTTATGCAATATTTAAATTAAATTATAAAGAAAAAATAAAGAAAGAAGAAAAAAAACGAAAAAAAAAAAACAGGAATTATTGTGATTCATTGAATGGAAATGGAATAGATTTACTATGCAAATTATTCAATTAAAAAGTAATATTCTTTTGTGCAAAAGTTTTTGATTAGGATTAAAAATATTTATTCATGATATATAAACATTCCGCATGAAATAAATTTTAATTTAGTACACAATCAAATTGAATTGCAATACATATAGTTTAATTTGCTGACTAAACCCCACTAATTAACAATTTTCTATCTACAACATACAATTTTTTTTTTAGATTATTTATTTGGATAAATGATATTTTCGAATGAATAAAAAATAAGAAAATAATGAAATAAGAAGAAAAATGTATACGTAATTGCAATCTTAGACATAAAATTAATTCATCGTTTAAATTAAATATTAAACAGATTAAACCATATATTAAGTATTGAATGTAAACAATGGATGGCTATTGTTAACTATATATATGTTGTAATTATTAGAAAATTAATAAATTAAACGTATTATACAACCGAACCAAATACAAAAACCAGATAGTGGTACAAATATGTCATTTATTAATGTAATTATATCTGTTTTTTTTTTTTTTTTGCAATTGATTCAATTCGAAATGCGAACTGTTGTATTTCCTTTCACGCAGACTCGTTCTTATCTTCTTAATGTTTATATCTTTTCTAACATAATATATCGCTTTTGAGTAAGTCGATTAGAAGTATAATTATTATTGAATAACAATATTCGTCATAAGAGCAGCATTTCTTATGTGGACAAATAAGAATAACTCAATTATTTTTATTTCTTATTTTTTTAAATTTTTTATTTTGAAATAAGTCTACGATTCCATATCGATCGAACAAACTGTATTTATTTATTCAAAAAAAAAAAGAAGAAAATTAGAATGATTTAATGTTGAGTTTGTGTTTAATTTTTCAATGATTCCTAACTAACGATATAAAATACAACAAATATCAATAAATTAATATTTCAATAAGAATTAATTACTAAAGATTTGTTAAATTCAATTAAAAATTATCCATTAGCTACCTTTTTAAATGCTTGAAATAACGAATCTTTGTTTTTTTTTTTTTTTTAAGTACCTACACCCAAAAAATATTTTAAAACTTAATTGAGTTTTTGTTGTTATTATTTTCGACTGCCGCGACTAGTTACTAAAAATACAAATAAACGATTGAAGATGGCTCCAGCATTTAACAAAATACCGCAAATATATACCAAATGTAATTCTATCAAAGTTGTGTGTCGAGTATTTTGTTTTGAAGGGCACTAATGGCCTTCGGAATGTACCTAACAATAATTCTCGTTAACGTTAACAAGAAAAAAACCGAAAAAAAAAAAATAATACATAAGATTTAAAAAAAAAGTGCTACAATTAATGCTCTTAATTTTGTTTAGGCCAACCAGATATAAAAATATTTGTTATAACAAATTTGAATTATCAGATTGAATAGCTGTTAAATTATATGTGATTATTGTTCAAGATTAATCGGACAAACATGTGTAAGGGCATGCAGATATTGCGTTACTTTAACACATTATTTAAGACAGAAAAATATTTATAATGTGCCACAACACACGAGCCGATGTGTCATACAACACATATCTGTGTAAAATTATATTTAAAATATATAAACACTTTTTTCTTTTTTATTATTTTGATCCGATTACATCGAAATACTTGTCTTGTCAGCCATCGCCCATCGTATACTTTATAGACATAATATAATTATTATATAAATGGATTGAAAATGTATTAATTTTTTTAAAAAAATTAAATACGATTGATTTTTGTTTTATCGCGTTGTGTACTTTTATAGCCGACAGAAATGTATTTGAATTAAGATTAAAATAAATTTCACAAGGTAAATGAGTAGCCGATATGAGATTGACTGATGTTTCAAAACATTTTGTAGATTTGTTATTTATAGATTAAAAATACAACATGAGATAAGCTGCAAATAAAAGAAAACCCATAAAAAAAGAAGAAATTCTCGATATTTTCCATATTTATATTTATCATATTTATATAAAAAATATTTAAAATGATTATAAACAAAAATCTTTGTCAAAATATACCTCATTAGGCGCCTCTTACATTTTCTTAATCTACAGTAAAATATTTAATGTTTGACAATATACAGTTATGATTATGATGTCGTTTAAATGTTTAATGATAAAATTGTCACAAAAGACGAAAATAGCTGAACACAACTTTTTTTATTAATTCTTTCGTTACGTTTAGAATTTGTATCAAGCAAAAACAAATCAAAAAAAAAATGTTTAAATGAACATGTTGATTTTGTTGTCAAACATTTATAAGTAACACCATTTATATGTTAAATATTGAATGTGGCAAATAATAATCAATAGAATATAGGTACTGTTAAGTCAGTATATGATTAAATAGTCAATAATTTCCGTTACTAAATAGTACTCATTTCAAATTTTGTGTTCGCGGAAAATATCCAACAATAAAAAAAAAAAAAATAAACCCACACACACACATATTGATCCTACTTTCTTTATTTAAACCCAATTGAAATAATTGAATTATTTAACCACAACTCTTTGTTGCTGTTACTTTTCATTTAAAGGGTCACCGCACATACTCTATTCTAAAGTGATCAAGAATTCATATTAAAGAAAAAAAAACGACAAACTTTCTAATTCTGCCATAAATGCGATTTTGCTTATAAAGAACAAAAAAAAAAATCAACACAAAATTAGAATTAAGTCAAATTATGTAAATATATTTGCATTTAATTTTTTACAGTTAATCCCAACAAAAATATTTATTATCAAATATGTTCAGAACTTTATTTCTCAGTTCAAATCCAAAAAACAGCAACAGAAAAAAAATAACGAAAATAAATAAATAAAAAATAAACACATATTTTACTAATAACTGTTATAAACACCTTGAACATGACCTCATCGCATCGTTATCGTTGAGATCGTGTGTTCGTGTATATTTAGCAAATTGACATCAATTATTTGCATATAATCGCATTTATTATCGGCCGTGTACATATTTCCAAGTTTTTATTTTTTTTAATTTTACAAGCACACAAACCAGCTCAGATCCACATTAAAAATGTGTCATTGAAGACCAATACATAAAGTACAAACATATCTGAATAAAGTTCATCCAGGTTCAGCACGTCAACCGCATCATGAACTAGACCAGCATAACAATTACATGTATTAGCTGGTTTTTTTTTTTTTTTTTATTATTATTATTTTGTATGATGTCGGTAAGTCGGTTGTATATCGTACACATATGATTATAATTATATTAAATAATTTTATATTTATCTTCTTCGAATATTATTAATACATTTTTGATAGGTCATCAGTTTGAGTAGAAATGATGATGAATAATTTTTGTAGGTAGATAGTTGAGGTAGATGGATTTTTTTCTTTCTTTCTATATTATATATTTACATATACGATACGATACGAGTATATATGTTGAATGATATTTTCCTATTTAGTTGGGATTTGATATTGAGGAAGGTACGTATAGAAATGTATAAGAAATATATATCTACATATGTTTTGAATGAAGTAAGTAAATATATGCTATAGGTAGACGTGACAACAATATAATATAATCATCGGTTTTGTTAAGTTGACTTTAACTCAATATCACTATTATATTCATTATATATACATTCATTCCGTATATCATTATAATGGACTGGCACTTTTTTTTTTTTTTATTATTATTATTATTTTGTATATTGGTTAATGACATTAATACCGCTTGCGCGCGCGCAATTCACGACGATGCTCTCTACTAATGGTAAAATATACACAGACGACCCACTAAAAATATTTGCGTGGATATATGAAAATTTATGGATCACTATTCAACTATATATGAGTATATTATACTGCGTTATTACTGTTTATTGACCTTATTATTCGAAGTTATAATATTATTATATATTTATAATTTATAATATAAAATTTTAATTTTTACATTATCAATACCTAACTCTCTATTATAAGTCTAACAATTTGACTATTTTTGTTATGTATTTAATAAAATAAGTAAACAATATTTCAACGGTGCAGAGAAACACACAATCATTCGCAAATTTTTATTAGTTTTTCAAATCTGATAGTAAAACCGAGTCCAACGAATAATGCACGCTTCAATGATGATGGTTTTGATGTTCTTGTTCTCTGTTTTTTTTTTTTTTTGTATTATTTTTGAGATCAGGTCATCGTACATACATTTAAATCCGAAAATGAACGTGTTTTCATTTTTTTTTTTTTTTATTTGGAGAAAATAATAAATTATCTCTATTGTCGTCATAGTTCATACAGTTTTAGGTAAAAGTTTTAATAATGAAATTCCAGTTCATTGTGTGCGCTTAATAAATTCCATTATTTGTTGTATGAATCCGATATTACTCAACAACATAAGTGCTTATTGTTTTAATTTATAAAAATAAATGAAAATATGTTTTTTTTTCTCTCTTTCTCTCTTTCTTTTAATTTAATTATTATAAAGTAGATAATCAGAATTAAGGTCTGTAACTCTGCACTAAATTTTAGTGAAAAAAAATTCTATTAATTACAAAAAAAATAAGCTGCAAAGAAGAAAAAAAAACACAGAAAACAAACCGGTCATACAATGCCTTAATGAAAAATCTGTATTATTAGTTCACGGTTTTTATTATTTGTTGAAAGTTGGTTTAATTCTTTCATTGTTCAATTAGAGTTTATACAAATCTATTACAATTGTTTTGTCAAGGTCGCGCGTCCGAATATTGTCCTTATTTTTTTTTTTATTCGTCGTTTTCTTGCTTTGTATTTTGCGTTTGCTATTCTAGATAGTAAAATTTTTCAACAAAGGTTTATGAAGATAAATATATGCACATAATTTGTATCAGTTTTGTGACAACGTCAGATTAATTGAATTTTGCGATAAATAAGCAAACGGTATTTGGAATAAATTATATATATATTTTTAACAGTTAGCCACATATCAAACAACCGTGATTAAAATTATTAAAAGCGTAGGAGTCGTTTTAATATATATTACATATATTACATATTTGGAATGAAGATAGATATATATTTAAATATATATTAAAATTAGTTCAATGTTATTTGGCGCACGTATTTGATGCATTTTTCTTGTAGGCCTCAAGCCTACTTTTATGTGAATTACTTTAGAATTGAATATATAGTTAATATTAATTAGAGATTTTATCACTGCGTAGTAATAATTAAAAAATTTGTAAAAAAAAAAAAAAAAATATGAAGAAAAAATAAAAGTTTTTTGCCGAACTAATAAAATTGATTTTATTATATTTAAATACACATATATATAGTTACAATTTATGGAGACCAAGAAATGAAAACTATCATCTAGTTATACGTAATATTTACACGGTTTTATTGATCCATACTAATTAATGTTTCTATATACCCAAGTTCAAGTACCATTTCAGCAATAAAACGAAATGAATTTGAAGCATAAAAATTAATTTCTATATATTTTACAGCTTTATATTTATTACTCTTAATTACATCCTCCATTATACAAGTGACTCATAATATATCATATTATTATGTACTTATATATTTTATGTATTTATGTATGTTTTTTTTTGCAGAAAATATTTTGAAATTTTATTCGAGTTCGCAGATTTTTTAGTTTTTTGGGCGTTAAAGCCAAACCGCATGCTATGAGAAACATCTAGAGCACAATCTATTCGATTTAAATAATTAATATTTATGTTTCACACGCCTATTATTACTTATAATATGGTGTTATCGTAATTACTATTCACGTTCAAATGTTTCGAAAATATTTATTTTATTTTATTTCATATAATCGATATAACTATTCGTTGGCTTCACAAATTTTTAAAAATAATCCAAAAATTATTTTAAAGTCACGAAATGCATTACATTCAGCTAACCACAAATATAGAAAAACGTATTCAGAACTATTCACATATCATTTCTAATTGATTAATTACACTGACGACATATTAATTCTAAACAACAACAACAACAACAAAAAAGAAATAATAATAAAATTTACAAAATATGAAAAAAAAAAAAAATCGCTAAACTATAAATCTTATTAATTGTGTATATAAGTACATTAATTACGTTAGCAACGAACAAACCATAAATGAAAACAATAAATTTATTATGATTCAAATAATTATCCGTAAGCCTTAAAATTATAAGATATATATAAAGTGAACCTAAATTACATTACACAATAGATTAATTATTAGGTACAGAGACGGGCAAAAGAAATTATTCAAGCTCTATGTATATTATATTTCCGTTCATGCAATTGCCATATAATACTTTTAAATATATATGGACTTGGCCTCTATCACTGTGCACCGTCTATCATAAAGTTTAGTATGGCAATGTATGGTATTTAAAATAAATATAACATTATTCATTATATATTCTTGGCTACCGGTGTCAAAAATTCCCTTAAAACAAAAAAACAAAAATGTGTCTAAAGCAAAGCAATTAGCTGTTAAATTTATTATGTATTTTGTACGAAAATCTTTTACCTTTATACTTAACTACAACAAAGTTAGGTAAACACCCACATAATAATAAATACGTATAATGAAAAAAAAAAAAAAAAAAAACACACACATAATAAATATATAATTTAATATAAAATATAATTAATATAACATTTTTATGCGACTTTTAGTGGGTTCATCTTCATTATAAAATAATTATACGCGTAGCCGTATGGTAAAGTTAGTGAGGCACAATGGCAATTCTTTATTATTATTATTATTATTGTTATTTTTATTATTATTATTATTATTATTATTATTATACATACTTACTGAACTATAAAAGATCGAGCATCCCATATGTAATATAGGTATTTTGAAAGATATTATACGTAGGTACCCACTAACATCTCTCTAGCACTATATGTTTTCTTATGTTATTATAATGTACAATTTGACTTATACCCGATGCTTGAGAACTCTGTTGAAATAAATAATTAAAAACTAAAGAGAATGCATTAATACATTTTACCGTATTGGATATATGTATTATATTCTATGTTTGCCTCTTGTATTTTACTATATTTTATATTTTATATTTTATATATATATATTCCCTTGTGTGGTAATTGTTTATTTCTTAAGATTTTTGATAAATTATATAAGATAATAATATGATGCGATGATGGTATCATAACTGAAACAGGCACCGGAAATTTATGGGAGAAATATATAATCTATGTTGAAAACTATTATCTGTTATAAAAATATGTTTCTGTGCCGGAATTGTGTGTTCCATGCTGTATAATTGTATGACAGAGGCCAATATTTATATAAGCATTGTTGTTATATAAGCGGACTTTAATTTAATTTATAAATTGTAATTAAGAAGCCTGCATTTAGATTTGTTTTGTGTTCAATTCTTAACTCATTTGATTATCTTTTTACACAGTTCTTACTGTCTTGTGCGAATGTTGATTTTAATTTGAAAAAAAAAAAACAACAACAAAACAAAATAAAATCTTAATCTTTATTTATATTAACAAAAGTATCGTGCGTAATGCGGTAGTATGGTGTCAGAGGTTGTTCACACCAATAAAATGTTACAATTTTAGCAATAATAAAGAAGGAAGATAACGAAGCAATGTATAAAATAAAATACAAAAACTAACTGATGTGGACTACCTATTAGATCATTAGCGGCCCATAAATTAGTTGAGTACAGTGATAATGGAATTGACTTGCTCATAAGCGGCCTATGAACAAAAAAATAAAAAATTGGTAGTGCTACGATTGAGTGAGCAATTCTTAAATGGCTCTGGCAATAAAATGATCAGTTATGATTTAGAATTTTTTAGTCAACAAAACAGATACAAAAAAAATATCCAATAATATCGATGTCAACTTGTTTAAATTACAGCTAAATATTAGTGTGTCTTCATTCAATATTATTATGAACATATTCAAAAATAATGTCCACAATAAGCAAATATAAATACGTTAAATGTACAATAAAATTTATTTTACGATAAACATGGTTTATAATGTAAATTAAAATATCTGCTCTACGCACCTATTTCACATAGCCATTCATATTATAATTATTAATTTATAGTCAATTTTACAATAAAATCAGTACAAAACTTATAATCATTCATAAATTAAACCGTAATCAAAATATAATAACGGACGACAACTACTTAATAACCTATTATAGGTGATTTATTATTATGATGCTTGTTGCCTTGCTCTGTTTCTATAGAAAAGACATGTCGCATATAAAACTGATATTTAGCTGATTGTTTGTTTTTATTTGTTTTTTCTTCTTTTTTTCATGTCTAAGTGAAAAATAAATTGTCAGCATAAACAACCGTTCAATAAACTGTTCAGAAAATGTATAGAGAATATTTGATATTCAATACAATAATGATGGTAATTTATTCAAATTTCAATTGAAAAATTGTTCTTAAAAGGATCAACGATATGTGATTCAATACATTTACTGTCTATATTTATTGACGAAGATAATTTAGGGAACTAATTCTGTATACAACGATAATCAATAATAATTCTATATCTAATTTTTAAAGTAAACAGATTCTATATACTGCAGTGAACAATTACATTAGAACTTAATTTGAAAAATTCTCGGTGTATGTAATTCATTTTTCTTTTAACCTGTTGCGATCGTAGCCCGTTGCTTATATATATTTTTATATATTAAGATATAAAAAAAAGATAACTGATTATATAGTATGTTATAAGTAGAAAGTACGGTTGCGTAAAAGCATGTGCAAACACTAACTTTTAAATTGTTAGATTCTAGAAAACAAAAAAAAAAAAAATACAAAATTCCCTTTTCAATTTTCGTATAAATATTTATTAGAAAATCTCTTCAGTTTATTACTACAAGTGGTCAATAGCTTACTTACTTGCAATGTATAATGCCCTATCATTATTTCATTCATTCATTCATTCATTCATTTTTATTTTTTTTTTATATACGAATACGAGTATACTTTTTTCTTTTCTTTTTTTTTTGCGGCTATTATTAACTATAATTTTAACAAAATACCTATTAAATAATATTAAACAGAAATGTGTTCATTCATTATTAATTTATAGTTTAGTGTGCAGATTATTATTAAAGTTATTTATTAATATCGAAAATTCTAAAAGTGGTTATAGCTGAATCTTTTATTCATATATAATATTGATAATATTTAGAATATTTTACAAGTACTCAACGAAAAATAAAAAAAATAAAAAATAAAATAAAAAATAACAATTTCATGCTTAATAGTAACACTATAGGAATGTACGGTGTACCGAACACCAACGCCAGCTATTTAACCTCTAAATTGAAAATTAACTATTTAAAGCATGAAATTAGCAGCAGCACTTATGTAATATCGCCTCTTATAACAATATCTAGAAAATATTTAATGTCATAAATCAATGTCTCGAATGTTATAAGCTATAAGGTTCCTCTATTCTTAAATTCTCTTAACGTGATTGATTTATTGCTATTTTTATTATTATTATTATTATTATTATTAATAATAATAATAATAATTTTATTCTGCGGTCAGTTTACGATAAAAATAAAGAGGAGAGAAAAAAAAACAAATCAAAATTTTTCATCATCATAAATATTAATATTCAATATTGGTAGCGTCAATGACTACATAAACTATCTATTGGAATATAATATTATTTTCTCTAATAACATATGGTGTTCAGGTGTAATGTGTTATTGATTTTATTTGTTACTTCTGACTGCGTCATTGCCCTTATTGTTATATTATCCGAGTCCCTTTTCTTTCAACCACTAAATCATAACATAAACATAAATGATATTGGCTTCGAACTACACAATATGTTTTTTTTTTTGTTTTTTTTAGCTGATTTGTAGTAAAAGCTTTATTATATTTTTAACAATAAATCATATTTAATTAACTAAATTTACATTTATTTGAACAAATATAATGAAAACAGAAACTGAAACCGAACAAAAATAATAATAATCATACGAATAGATTATGCTGGTTTTCCTTTGATATGATGGTTGGTGGAAAAATAAATGGTGCATTAATCATTTGTCTTTATGACAAACATTAAATACGTACCTACAATGTTTTGTAATAATTATTTAAAAAAAAAAAATGTTGAGGAAGGTAGTTACAAAAATTTGCAAATCCATTATGATTAGCTGTGAGTAATTGAGATTCTCTATTATGTTAACAACTTTAAATAATTTTAAACACAGAAGTAAACGGTTTTTTTGTATACCTTTACACCATGTACTATTAACAAAAATATTATTGAAATATTTTCTTTCAATTTTCTCTGATTAGTCATTGTCATTTAGTAGATATTTTGACTATGCGATTTTGTACTTCTGTTTTGTAACCGGCAATTTGTTCGGTATGAAAAGTGAATCCATTCATATTTTATAACAAAATATTAGAAAAATAATAATTTTACAAGTCTTTACAAAAATTACCAGTATAGCGAATTGATACTTCCGATGTTTATATTGATTAAAAAGAAATAATTTTGCACATATCGGTGCATATCGGTATGACAACATGGAAAACTTGGCAAAATCCACATTTTTTTTCTCTCGAAAATGGATGTATTGATGCTAGGCGATTTACTGAATCAAAATATATCATTTACAAAAATCCCCAGCCAAATTCGATGAAAAATTGCTGATTTATCGAATTTTTAATTTTCAAAATTTTAGTTTTTTTCATACAATTTCAGAACTTTGACCAAGTTTTAAATACATTTTTCTTAAAATCATGTTGATGAGGTTTAAGTTGTTGTTGGTTTATTTTTTTTTTTAGTCAGAGGAACCAGATAACATTACATTTCACACATGTTTTAGAACCCTATGGATAATAGAATCATTATCTTATTTACGTTAAAAATGTAGTTAGATAATAGAAAAATAAAATCAAAATTTAATGATTTGATGTTCTCTAAAGATCAATAATAAATAAGTAAATAAGTACAAGTAGCCGTTGCGTTACAGAATAGGAATTTTATATATGATATATAGATCGCAGCATCGATTTACACATTATAAGAAAACTATAGTTTTTTTTTTGCCTATTAAGTCAGATTTATTAAGTAAATAGCACCCTATACAGACTAGCCAATAATACACAATACACAATACATATGAATTGATATTTAAAAAAGAAAATATCTATTATTACTTACTATATATTTATTTATATTAAACTGAATCTTCATGTTGTTTCTTTTTTTTATTTTTTATTTATTTATTTATTTATTTTGTTTTTTGTTTTTCTTCTTTTTTTTGTTTTTTTTGTTTTTTTTTTTTTGTTTATCGGCCTGACTAGATTCGCTTCAGCGCTGATGAATTAATTAATTATGTAAATTTTACAAATTATTATGCTAACGGTTACGTTACGGTATGGCTATTTTATTTATACCTTTATTATTTCATTTGCTTTATACGAAGTTAGGTAATTTGATTATTATGATTTATTACAAGTTATTTTAAGAATTTATTTATTTATTTTTTTGCGCCGACTACTATACCGAAAGCAAACGCGTACCTTTTATATCTTTATATTCAAAGGGGTTTTAATAAATACTTTAAATATTTCGAATATCATCTTATCATAAAGAGCAATACACGAAATTCTGCTTAGTTAATCATCAATAGTAATAAAATGGCTAAAAATTTATTCGGTGTAAACTTTAAAGTTAGCAAATTGCCAATACAAATATAAAATCGAATTTATAATCAAAATATAATTATTTTTCTAAGTCATTTTGTGATACGTTAGTGAAAATACCATTGAATACAAGTTTAAAAATATTTTATACTTTATACGAAAAGTTTTAATTGATTTCTTTATCTTTCTTACTTACCAGAAAATATTTGCTGCGCGTATTTATGGAATTAAAATTGTTGTTTTCAAATATTTGTATTGTTTTTTTTTTTTATTGAAAAAAAACATTGTTCCGAATATGTAGAATTGCAATGGTTTTGTAATTCTATATTATTAATTGTAGTAATTATTTTAGCGATTTTATTTTATGTAATAAAAAAAAGGAGGAAAAAAATCACATTCTACACTTTACATTTGAAGATCCCAATCTCTTTTAACATTCCAAAACGGTTTTACCATTATTTTTATTTGCTCAATTCTTTAATTAACACACATTTTTTTTTTTTGCATATTTGTAAAAAAAAAACCAACACATTTGACTATTTGGCAAAAACAAACGACAAAAATAATAATTATTTATTTGTTTTGAATTCTAAATTGTAACATTTCTCGCCCAAAATTGTCGGATTCACGCATTGATACACAAACCTACGCACAGCAAATCTGTTGTCACAAAAACAATTTGTAAATTTGATTAAGATCATGTTAATAAAACATTTAAGTAATTAAATGGAATAAATGTTTTTATAAAAAGTATTTTTTTTTTTTTTTCACTTATTTTCTTCTTGGTATAATTTTTTGTTGTTTGTGGTCAATTTAATAGAATAATGAAATAATAAAAACAAAGCGACTGGACTCTGACAAACAAAACAAACAGAAAAGAAAAGAAATGAAAAGAAACGAAAAGAAAGATAGAAAGAAAGAAAGAAAAAAAAAACTATAACTTAACACTTAATTGTATTAAGTAAAATGCCAAAAGAAAATTACCTATAAATTGTTTACTTATCGAATAAAAAATCGAAGAGAACAAAAAAAGCGAAGAAATGTTTCATTTGATGTTTGTTGTTGTGTGGCGCTTTCTACACTTCTTTTTCCGTGCATGTTTTTGTTTTAAATTTTCTGCGCAAATCTTACAATTAAAATAATCGAGTAATTGTTTCGGATGTCTGGATTAAGAAAAAAAAAAATTAGAAAATTTGGTACAATTAAGTGGCACAGAAACAAAAGCAAGATTAAATAATAAATAAATCAAATAAAAAAGAAGATTTTTTTTTGTAAAAGCCGTATCACGCACATACTATATTTATTATATGAGAGTAATTACTATCATATCTTCACAATTTTTGGGAGGGTTAGCCATTATATCTTCAAAATAATGTTGGTAATGTGTTCAGAAATGTTTAGTATTACCAATCCTTCCAACAAATAACGAAGATATGATAGTGTGACACCGCTTTAAGTGACTGACTGGCTGACGTCAATAAAACATTATGTATTTACTTAAAACATCTGCAAATAACTTATTTAATTGTTGGATTTAACTGAATGCATGTTTATGCGAGATAGATAGAAAAATAGATAATGCCATTTTATACGCAACAAACAAATATGCGTCTTGCTTCAAGGGATATAAGTATCCGTAAATAAAATAATTTTCAAAAAATCGTCAAAAAAATATAGATAAATAAATATATAAATAAAATTCAACGATAGAAATGTATTTTGCTCAGTTTTTATTGCCAGCAGTTATTGTTAAAGCAATTAATATGTTGATTGGTAAGCATATATATGCTAAGCAAGAAAAACTTATGCTTAGTTTGATTACCATGAAAAATGAATATATAAATATTTTATATTATTTGTGCTTTTAGAAAATTGGTAACCGCACTTCGTTTTATATCTGGAAAAAATAAATGATAAACTTGGGGATATAAATACAATAATAATAAATTTTATTATTTTACAATAATCCGCAATATAACAGTTACAAAATATTGTAATTATATTTCAATGCGCATATGTGCTCATAAAATTGTACTTCGGTATATCCAGCCATAAATGAAATTGCATTGAATCTGTGAAGGAAATGCCTACTACTTTTATTATTATTATTTTTTTTTCTTTCTTTTTTTGCTTTGTTTAACGCTGCAATCGATCAATTATATTATTTCAAGTAGCCCTAAGCTCTATAATAGTCAAGTTATGCTTTAGAACATGTTCAAAATAAACCGATTATGATTTTTTTTTATTTTTTTTTTAATATAAAATGATAGTGGTTTACAATAATAACACTAAAAAAAAATATCGGTGTAAGATAGAAGCTACAAATCGTATATTTATCTATTTACCTGTTGTGTATCCAATTCTCCAATATACAATCAAAAGTGTTTCGGCATTACCTTGATGTAATAAAATATTCCCAAGACTCTTAGGTCGCAGTTATGTAAGATTCACCAATGGATATATTTATTGCTGGTGCAGTAATATTGCATACATCTGCATTCCGTATTTAATGTTCTGTATGGATGTTTTCTGTTGTATTTCCTCTATATTAGCTTAAACTAAATACAAATTTCTAAAGAAAATTTAAAAGAAAAAAAATATATTTATATAAACAGAGAAAATATAATTTACACTCTGTTCTTTATTTCTATTTTTATATATACATATATATATTTTAACTTGATTTCGTTACTCGCATAATATATCTTGAGGTTGAACTTTATTAGTATATAATCAATTCATCGTACCCGCAAAAATTACATAGGAAGAAGTCACGGTTAATATTTTATGGGATTAGAGATAAAAGTTGATATGTATTTTTGTACAAAAAAAAAACAGTCTAAACAGTCTAAACAAGCAGAAGACGAATTGAAAAACGATGTTACAGTAAATCATCATTTATAACTAAAAGTATATCAATAAAAATTTTATGTATTTTTTGTAAAAATTATAGTTATTACTTCTGTTATGATTATAGAAACGACCAAATTAAATAAAAATAAAGAGGAAAATTGATTACTATCATTCAATTTTCGACGTGAACCTGTCGCATATTATATACACAATCGAGAGTTTAACTATATTATTAAAAATAGATTTTTGAAAGTCACCAAACCAATAATTTTCATAATTCTTTTTTTTC
>JAABKK020014636.1:0-21105 GCA_011634745.2 Catotricha subobsoleta
ATGAGGGGGGTCATAGATGGGAGTCGATGATTTTAAGCTAACTGTTCGCAAAATTATTTGTGCCTTACAGAGAGCAGAGGCATTTTACAAAGTTTGTGATGTATTAGAAAAATGTGTATCTTGTTTAGATGGACATTTCATGTCTTTGATATTTTGCAATTTATTCACTGTGAAAGAAGTTAAAAGCAATTTTCGGTCATTTAGCCGATTAAAATTCAGCCGAAAAACAGCTAGGTTAAGTGGACGAAAATTGCTTACGCAATTTTAAAAACAACAATTATTTCTTTTTGCTATTTACAGATCAATAGCACTTTCAACTTGATTATATATTATACCAGCCAATTTAATTTACTTAATCGGAGAGTATAGTTTTATATAGAACAGTTTTTAATTTTTTTTTTTTTTGTATATATACATATATATATATATGTAGAAAATATTTAATATTTAACAAGTTCAATAAATTTCATTAAGTTAGGATAATATGATTTTAAGCAAAGAAAAAAATATAATAAACACAACAAATTAGTAAAAAAAAAACATAACACTTTCTTTTGTTGATAATAACATATCAAAAATTCATTAAGTCTTTATTTCTTAATGTTTCTTTCAAAATTCTAACACAAAAAAACTTCACATTTTAGTTTAAATACAAAATAAATAATAAATTAAATTAGGTTTAATGACGAAATTAATTGAAACAAATGAAATAATAAATATATAAGAAAAATAAATTCGCGATTAATTAATGTTAGTCGTGAATCGAAAATTAAATATAATAGCCATAACTTTAGCTAGAACTTAGATTCAACTTTACTTGTTGACGTTACATAACACAGTGACCTTAAAAATAAGATATGATATGGTTAAATATCAAATTTTAAAAATCTAAAGATACGAAAAGCTCCGTTGTTGAAACGTCCAGAACAACTGGTCTCAGAAATTGAAAATATATTTTTTTCTATAAGTTATGTTCATTTTAGTGTCAGGTACTACTAACACTGAATAAATGCATAATATGTTTTTTTATATTCAGATTTGTATGCAGGGGGGTGTTATATTTACTTATAGCGCAGTCATTTCTTCACTGATTTCGTAGGAAAGGTAACTTAATTCTCTATAAGATAAAGTTAAGAACTTATAAAACAGGGTTGTACAACGTATTTCAGGGTTGAACAAATGTTCAAAAAGTGGAAAAATACGAATTTCGTCATTTTCAAGAGTTTTGCGGCACGCGAAAAAATTAAAAAGTTGAAAAAATAAAAATCGTTTAATTATTTTTAGACCAAACCTCGACTTAAAGAATCGATCTTTTGAAAATAAAGGCTACCCTAATATATTTATATTATTTACTAATGATTTTCATATTATGATAGGTTTACAAACATCACAGTATATAACATTATATCGTAATTAAATTCATACCATTTATGTATTCAAAACTTTTTGTTCTCGCTTCGTTAAACTTTTTCTTTATTAAAAGTGTAAGAACAATTTTGTATTATGCAGACATTAATTTGTTACTCATTTAAAATGTTAAACGAACAATAAACCTTTTTGTTTTTAATATTTATTATTATTATTATTATTATTATAATAATTATTTTTTTTCCCAATTGTATTTAATATTTTTTAGTAATTATAGGGTTTCACAAAAGCTGTTTTTTTAAAACTTAGATGAACATTTGTGTTGAAAATTATAAATATATAAAGCCTATAATTAAAGCTTACAAGTTTAGCTTTGTTTTTATTTTTAATAACACTGAAAGCTCTTAAGCCTTATAACCGACAATAGACGTAAATTATTAACAATATAACGCTGATATTTAATAAAATGTATGACGTATATGCGAATAAAAAAAATCTATACATTATTTATAAGCTTGCAAATAAAATTGCAAGATATTAATAATTATATAGAAAATACGTATATCCCGCGCCCGCCCAATCATTTTATGATTTAATTTATCTACATAAATTAATCGAATTCGAAACGGATAACATTTTATGACATTAAAAGCTATTACTATAAAAACATGTTGTATTATATAGACATATATTGTGTAAATAATCTCAATCTCCGTCATATAAAATAAATATGACCAATAAAACAAATATTTATTTATGATTTTTATTAGATTTCAATAAGGTATTGAATCTCCATTAGCACTTAAAAAAACATATATATATATTATTCAATCCTTTTTGGTGTTGAATCAACGATGTTGATAATTTCGGTCTACAACCCACGTGCTTACTTTATTTCGATAAATTTGTTTGGATTTGTTTCTTTTACCTAAGAAATACGTGAGTGGAAAATATTATTATTAATACATTTTTGATATAATGATTGTCTGATTAAGAGATTTGAAAAGCATTTTTATTTCATTTGGTTATATACTATCTGGAATGGTCGAAGGGGTGATTTTATTTTTTCACTTTAATTATATTTAATTTTAGTTTTTGTATCGGTATTTATACTAGACCGTAACCCTGGATCGTACTATTTTTAAGCGATAATAAAAGAACAAAAAAAAAAAACAAGCAAAAAAAATGTTTTTCACATATATTTATTATTTATGTTAATATATGTTGTTCCAAGCATCATAATACCAAAATAATATCTACGAGAAATTTTATTTTGTGTTATAATAATTTCCCTGGGGTTCAAATTCAAACGAAAACTATTTTTAACTAACTTTTTTTTTTTTATAGTGAATAAGTTTCTATAGGCTGGGCATAATCATATAGACCCAATTTGGATAATAAACTTTACTAAACTTTTATACGTTTATATTACGTCAAATATGGAGAAAATAAGAATTTAGATTTAAAATAAATTAATATTTGTTATGTGATGATGTATGATGATGAAGATGGTGACCTTTTTGTATGACGACGCAAAATAACATGTAAAATATATTATAATACGTACTTTGGTATATTAAAGTTTTAATTATATTTTCAGCGATATGAGCTTAATTTATAAACTCATCTATTTGTTATTTATGTTTTTAAATAATTTCCGATCATTGAAGAAACTGAGAACAATTTTTAATAAGCTTTCATAAAATTAATTATTTTGAAACATAAGTTTAAAGGATTTTTCAACATACGTGACATATTTTCAATAAGAAATTCAAGTTTTTTATTCGTTTTTCTTATAGAAAAAGACACCTGCAACTAAATATTATACAAAATTGTGACATTAAGTTATATATAATTTATAATCCTATGTACAGTAGCATACATAAAACTACGTCACCATTTAATCTCACTGATTGTTGTTTTCTTAGGACTTTAGTAATTTTATTAATATTTTTTTTTTCAATTTTGCTCCAAGGCAACATTAAAATATAATTTTGCTTGTTATCCTTTTCGTGTGTTATCGAGTGTGCTATTCTGTTGTTCTATATTTACTTATATTTTTTATTTTTTTTTTGCAAAAACACTGATGTAATCAGTAGTGTAATTTATTTGTATTATTGTTCTTCCTCAAAAAAAAAACCAAAAAGAAAATTTATGATTTGTTATCATAAATGATTCAGTTTGCATTATTTGGAACTGATTATAATCAGTTATTCTTACAGTTTCTTCATTGTGTCGTACGATTATCAAGAGGAGAAAGATTTTGATTTCGCATAAATTTGACAGCAATATGAATCAGAATTGTATACCAATTTTTTGAAATTAATCTAACGCCTAATCGTTATGATTTCATAAAATCGTGAAGATTAAAATAAATATGAATCGTACCAAAATAATTATATCATCTCATTCAAACATAAATTATTTATTATATTATATATTATATTATAATGATGGCGTACAATAAATAATAATAATAATAAATTGATGCATTCAATTCAATGGAGGAATTATATTATAATCATCAATATATAAAACTAAAGTGTATTGATATTTGTAATCATATGACAGTTTTTCATTATTTTTAATATCTAAAACAAAATATAGATTGTATTTTTTTCTATAGATTTTGTTAAAACGTTATATTCAAATGTAATACATAATAAAGTAGATGTTCCGGTGAGTAATAGTAATATTGTATTTTTACTGAAATATTAATATAACAGATCAAAAGTTGGATATGTTATTGTCTTATCTTGTCATTTCTATTGAACAAACCTTTATAAATGTATTCCATATTATTATAATAATGTAATGATAATATATATATATTATAATATAATAATAATGTATACTACGATTGACTATCACTAAGGTATTTGGTATGTAATTGAACCACCCACCTACATGTCAGTAATGAAAACATTTAACAAATTTTATATATTTCAAAATAGGAACGTAATACTATTTAGCATCAACAACAATATTAAATTTCTGCAGATTATAAATATAAAGTACGCATGCTGTGGCCTATAAATAAGCTACGAGAAAATTTAATTTCATAGAATGAGACGTGATTTAGAATCTCCTTTAAAAATTTATTCAAATTAATTATGCAACATACGTAACGCAAATATTTAATATAATTACATTTATTATGTTATAGAAAATTATAAATAAATAGAATTTTTCATGTGGAAATTTAATGAATTTTCGGTAAATTGTTTCAGATCAAAATAATATTATAATAAATTCTCAATTTAGGTAGTAAAGGAAACATTGTTTGAATTTAATAAACTTTCAATATTGCTTGAAATAATTTGGAAAATTAAGTGTAAATAAATTTGAAAGCACATATGTGTAATATATAGCAAGATGCCTAACAATTTAAATAAATTTGTTTATTAAATCTATATTCGTTATATTTGCGTGCTACGTTGTGTAAGCGAAAGTGCGCGTTCGATAAGAGATAAGAGAATTTTCTGTTCGATCGGAGAAAAATCTGTCTATAACCAGACCATTTCATAGTGAGATAGAATCATATTTCTACTATAGACTGCAAACGGTGCCAAACGCTATGATCGAATGTCCTCTGATTCTATCTCTCTACGAAACATTCCAATTGAACAGAAAAATTTCTAATTTTGGAAAAATAATATAGTAATTTTCTATGGATCGAACGCACTCCTAACTCGAGTAGCACAAGTTACCAAAATTTTTGGAAATATTATGGTATTAAAGCGATAAATTGCCGACCAGAAATAGTACACTGATATAAAAATATAGTTGCGGCAACTATGTTTCGTGTCAACTATTGTTATATTTTGTATGGAGAAAAATTATAGTTGCAGCCAGTATATATAGAATACCGTCAAGCAAAAATTTGTGTAGTTCATACGGTGCTTGGTTTACAATATTCGATACATTCACAATATTTCAAGTTTCAATGAAAATTAAATGGATATGGATAATCTTAATAATATAATAGTATAAATGATGATGTCACTTGAAGATCAGCTAATTAAGGGTTTGACATTTTCATCATAAATTTTATCAAGTGTTTCCCTCAAAATTCTTTATATTTTTTTTTATAATAAAAATGAGGCTGTGAATCTTATCAAGCTTTATATCATGTTTCTTAAATTCTTAAGAGGGCTATGTAGCCGCAAAAGCTTTCGCGTGCAATGTTGCCAATTTTTTATTATTTTTTTATTTTTTCACTAACTTGTGTCATTTCACATTATTTCAATTATTTCAACATAGCCTATAAGTGTCAAAAAAAAATCTGTGAATTGGGCAACGTCGCACAAAGGAGCTTTAATTTTTTTTTCAGGTAATTTTTATGTACTTTTGCATTGTTTTCAGATATATCTCGCGAAAATAAAAAAAAATCAAAAATTTAATTCCTACAAACACGCGACACATAAATAAAGAAAATATTGTGCATAAAAAAGAATTTTAAAAAAGTTCTTTTGTAGTAAGAAAATCGGGAACCGCGGGTCGGTTTTAAAACTCAATTATAGCTTATTTAAAGCCAAAAATCAAAATGCTAAGTCCTACATACACGAGATAAAAAATGCGTCTTGAAATTTGCATATAACTTTTTCCATCATTTTAAGTCATTTCCGAGAAAAATCGGGTAGCGCAACAGGGTTTTTGGTACATAGCCGTCTTAAATAGAAAATATTGTCTAATATTCTCTAATTTGGAAAAAAAAACAATAATTCCAGTTAAAATAGCTTTTCATTTTAGAGAAGTCATTCTTAACATATATATTATATTTTTTGAATACTTCACTACGAGAATAAATAAACCCGGTCGTCTAGTATTATTTTGTGAAATTTTAAACGAATTACTAAAGCTGAATAATTTTGATTGCACGCTTTAGAACGTGAACCATTGTGACGCTGTTTATTAGGGTGACCTGAAAAAACGACATTCGAATTTTCAAAAGCCTGGGTACTCAAAATGTTGCATTTCGCAAAAAAAGAAACTTTCCAAAATATTTTTGAATTTGAATGACTTTTGAGTTTTTGACCGACCCGCTGTTGAAGCAGTTGAAGTTTGTAAAATTAGATATCATAATGGGGGACCTTAACGAAAAAAAATGTCCCTGCGGGTCGGTCAAAATTCATTTAAATTCAAAAATATTTTAGAAAGTTTCTTTTATCGCGAAATGCAACATTTTCAGTACCCAGCGTTTTGAAAATTCGAATGTCGATTTTCCTTCATACAAAAATTGGTCACCCTACTGTTTATATAAAAAAAATACGTACATAAATATGGATTGAAAATGAAAAGAACAATTTAAACATTTTTACGAAATTGAAGTTAAGAACCAATCAGTATCCATTATTTAAGTACATGTAATAAGAAAATGTATTATTATTTATTTATTTATTTTATTAAATTTATTTTTTTCATGCATATATTTAGAATATTACTTAATTTATTATGAATAATTAAGCCATCATCTCTTTACCATTTCATATTTAAGTAATGTTTTATGTTCATAACCATAACCGTAATAATAATAAATATAATTCTCTAATAAATTTCGAACATGTTTTGCCATAATTATCTCTCTCCATTTGCATGTAAACGATCTTTAAATGGAAAATTTTCAAATCGTGAAATGTGTCTAAAAGTGTCTAGAAAGTTTTATGTGTATAAAAATATTAAATATTAAGAGTCTTTTATATATTTATTATTCCGTTGATTCAGTGTTATAGATATTATACAGAGAGTAATTTGATGATAAATTTCAAGTCATTAATTAATGAAATAGAATTGTAATGAAGATCACTTATTGAACCAAGTTGTACAATTAGACTTTTATGAATGAGCATTTTTCTAATTGAAACTAAAGGAAAGAAGAAAAAAGAAAATAAACAAACTCATAAAAAAAGTAGAAAATAAAATGCCAACGTAGTAACTAAAACGTTTTTTCATTTTTTCGGAATTGGATTTCACCATTATTTAAGATGGGTGTGAACCTAAATGGACAACGAAATGAATCTCCATTCATCTGAACCAATCATTTTATCCATTTATAACTCGAAGAAGAAATCTTTTGATTAATTTATCTTATCTTAAAAAAAAACAAATTCAAAATTTAAAAGTAAAAGAAGGAAATATTTAAGTTTGGTAATAAAATGGTAATAAGCGGAGACTAAGAAGATTTAAAGTTCATTTATTATCGTTAATTCTTTACACATAACCATTTACAAATGGTTACTAATTTCAGAATGAAAACTCCACTTCGTAAGTGGGTAATAATTTTTTTCTATCCTTTTCAAAAAAATAAAAATATAATTAAATTAGGTTACCAACCCTCACGAATAGTAGAAAAAAAAACTGGAATCGTAAACCTTCACCTCGAACCCCGCCACTTCCTGCCCTCAACGCGTAGAAAAAAAAACCCTTTAATTAAATGTTTGTACGTATTGCTAAAGGCCAAACCCAAACAATATTTATATATAAACATATAAATCATAGGAGGGAAGGTAGAGTGATGTTGGGTGGGTTGTACAGATACTTAGATATGGGAATTAAAAAGTATAAAATCAAGTTTAACACATAATTACAACATGATTTCATTTAAGATATGATTAATTTTTTCAGTTTGTGTTATAAATAAAGAATAAAGATACTATATGTATATTTCGCGCAATAAGTCTCATAATTATTTTCACCAGAATAAATGGTATATTTTTAAATTGTAATATATTTGAAAATTTTGAAATTTTAATATTAATTATTTTCTTAACAGACTGCGTGCTTTAAGCGAACTTAAATTGCAATTGATAAAATAAAAAATATATATATATTTTGATCATAACTTAGGGGACATAATTATATTATTTCACTGTAAAATCGGCAATTTCTGAACCCCCCCAACGTCAATCTAGCGTCATTTTCTGTGAAACCATAAATTTATAAAAAAAAAAAAAATTAACATTTTAGATATCCAGCACGGAGGGGGGTCTGTAAAATCGGACTTAAACAGACAGGGGTAGAGGGGTTCAAAAAATGGCTAAAATTCTGGACGTCATTTATGGACCGTCCCAAATTGTGGAAAGCCATAAATTTCTACTGTTGATTACTTCTCAAATTTAACGATTTAAAATTGTCTAAGCCTACACCGAAACAATAAAGATCATTAAAATTTGTTAGTTTGCATTTTGGAATATAATTTTTTTTTAATGAAGGAACAATGATCCGTCAAACAGCGCGCTCCCAACATGCAATATGTGGAAAATTTGACAAATTCAAATTCAGCGGCCTAAAATAAGTTAAAAAAAGTGGTGTTCATTTCTTGCACTAAAATATATGCTAAAATAGTGTTATCAAAAGAACTGACTGATGTAATTGCCGGTATAATTGCTGCCAATTTTTAAGTTAATTTTTGTATTTCCAACCGACAGTATATATTGTATTATTATTATATATCAAAAATTTCCGTTGAAATATTTCCCGAAATATTTCCGGTAATTTTTCCAAAAAGTTCGAAAAAATGGAAAACTATGAACACTGGCCACGTCACAGCCCAATTAGACAAGTGATGAAACGTACGTCACAAAAAATTAAACTTCGTTCAATTGAAAATTTTATAATTAGAGTTATTAAAAATATACATTTTTCTTCTTCCTATTTCCAAAAAGTTTTTCGAAATATTGATATTTTTTACCACAATAATTTTGTTTCTATTTTCCATGTTGATAAAAAAAAGTAAAATCATATTTTATAATATATATTAGCAGAGAGAATAATATATTAGCGATTAATTTTATTTTAAATTCCTACTCTCGAGGAGCAATAACCCTTAACTACAGAATACATTTATTTATAAGTGAAGACCTAAAAATATAAAAAAAAAAACAAAAAAAAATATTTTCGTCGATAATTTAAAAACATACAATTAGGAATTGTTCTACTGCCAAAATCAATACAGAATACAATCTTATATGGAATGGTAAAAATAGGATTCGGTGTACAGTTTACAGGGCCGGCGGATATAAAATAAAAAAAGGAACACTATTTTGGGTGAAATTCTGCCAGTAAAAGGTCTCGTACAAAACAATAAATATAATATATACATTATTTTAATTAAATATTTATTTTCTTGATATCAATTCTATTGAACTCAACTATTTTTTAATTTTTATAGTTTATGATAAATAATGACAATACAAATAAACTGACTTTATAATGCAAGCATTCGCATTGCGATATAATTGAAAAAAATATATTAACAATTTTTTTCTTTTATTTGCTTAATTTGAAATTCTTTAGTTATTTTTAAATATTATTTTGCCTTAGGTCTCGCGTGAACTTTCGCCGACCCTGAGAGTATAAATAGTAATGGTAATACCGTGGCGTCAGAAGAATATTGCTTTTTTTAGCCGTTTTGCTCTGTATGACATTAAATGTAAATGTAATAGCGATTGGTGTATAAATGGTGGATAGTAGTAGTTCCAGGAAGATAAAGTAAAATAACCATTATTAGTATAGCATTATGCATTAGTAACCAATAGAAATTTATGTTTATGATATAATTAGAATAAGAAGATAAGTCGAATTAAATGTATATTATCAGCAGACACATAATTTTCTTTTGGTGACGTCAAGCGACTTAAGAATTGTTTTTTAATTATAATTTGGATTCATTTTGTTTTGGGTTTAATTTTAAAGCCAGCTTTAAAGTTTTCTCTTAAACTTAACAATATTATATGTTTAAACTATATTATAAAAGCTTTTACAAAGGATTTAAATATTTATTAGATTTATCTGCTAACCATATTTAATATGCAAGGTCATGTTATTGTAAAATATATTCCAGGTATAATATATACTTTTCAATAACATATACTTTTGACATACGAATTATTTATACGACCTTACCCAATTAAGAAACATCTGAATATAGATTTTAATTTAATTCATTTATACATACATTTCAAATCCAATATATTCGAGAGCAGGGCTATGTAAATCAGTTGAATTAATTCGAAATATTTGGAACAATCGTATTAATTATGATTATTTTAACAATTCATAGTATTTGTAATACATATTTAAATCATTCGAACGTTTACAAAGGAACGTAAATATGAATAAAGTGAATTTTCATTCTTAATATAATTATAAATTAATTATTTGTAAAAATTTTGCTTATTTAACGAAATATTTAAGTTTTAGAAAATACCTATAAAATAAATAAATATATACTTATATAAGACAAGTAAGACATCCAGCATATTTTTGATGAGCTTCTATGAAATATTCGTCTTAATCTGTCATTAATATTATTTGTTTTATTTGTTTATTCAAAAATACTCGAATTTTTGTCTCAGCCCTATTCTAGAGCATATCACTTATTTTTCATCTCTTTCTTTCTCTTTCCCTAGTAACCTTAAGCTCATAAAGATTATATTTAATGATACATTTTAAAGTATATAAAATGTATTATATAATTATATGTACCTCAAATATTATTTTTTTAATTTTATTTTTAATATGTATCAACATTTCTTTTTCATCATTTAATTTCACCGAATTTAATTATTAAAAGTAACCTGCGTAGTGTGTAATCTGTTGCTATCTTTTATACAAAATATTAAATTATAAATCATTTTATGTTATTATTAAAAAGCTATAATAAAAAGAATTTTTAATTTACAAGATAATATTTCAGTAATTTTCCATTAATAATTCCATTTTTATTAATTAAATCATATTTAATTAAGAAAATGAAAAATTATATATTTACGAAATAAACAGCATCAAGCGTACAATTGAAAGGTACAATTTGAAATTAATATTTACTGGAAAAAAATAGATGAAATTAATATTTATTAGACATATTAAAGTAGATTTAAAAATTTTGGATATTTGGTAATTATGATTTATTTCCTTGGCTTACAGTGAAACTTTGTTATCTCTATAATGTAATTTCTTAACATTAATATTTCTAAAAAATGACTACGTTGGCATCAAAAGCCGACATGCCCATTTTTATACATTTTAAATTGTAAATACACATTTGTGTACAATTTCTATTGAACTATGTAATCGGTATAATGAAACTCTGTAAACTGTCGGAAACATTTTCTAGACAACATCACAAACATTCAATAACATCTGCTGCATAAATTTTACTAATGAAGAGAACCTTGTTTTACAATCAAAAACTGATATGTAGTAAAAAAAGAAGAAAAAAAAATGTATATGGTTTCTGTTAAGTTTAGTATGCTCAAGAACGAAATAATAAATAAAAGAAAAAAAAAATATCATGTATGAAAATATTAGGACGAGAACGACGAATGTAATGATTTCCTTTGGTGAAAATATTTTCTTAATACTTATTTATAAATTGATAAATATTTAATAAAAAAAATATTAAAATGTTTGAATATGTTGCAATATGTTGCGTTCGGGTTAATTACTTATAACCTTGTTCGGGATCACATTAGGACTGTTGCTTATTAAATGTTTATTTATAATGTGTCAAATATTTATTGAATTAAATAATAAATGAAGTAAAATACATAAAGGTCTACAGAATAAAATAATTTTACTTAATTATTTATACTTGTACATATTTGTATTTATTCATCTACCTATAGTTCTACAAGTATCTATGACCTCATTCAATCTAGTATTATACCTATAATATTTATTCTAAGGACATAAAATGCATGAAATTTCAGTTCAATATTAATAATAAAACTAGTATTTTTAAAATGATAGATTGAATGAATAGAAATGAATAATTTATCTTAAATGGGTTTAGGTCTATAAGTAATATATCTTAAAGATTGGAGAGATTTGATTGTAGAAAATGCTTGAGGTCGCTTTCTGAGCTTGGCACTATGGCACAAATTCGATAGAAGAACCAGGACAATTATTTTTCTTATTAAATGAAGAATAAAACATAATTTTCCTTTTATTGAGCCGAATATCAAGCTCTGCTACTATGCGGGTGGTGATATGAATTTTTATTTTTTCGTGTCTTTGCAATAGATATACAACTCGGTACACTGTGCGTGTGTTGTGAGAGTATACAGAATTTTAAGCTGAAAACAGTTTTGACGCATATATTTTTGGAAAATATCTATTTTTAGTAAATATTAAATCCAACACACATTTTTTTTATGGTATTATATTTCTAGCGAGTCCTAGAGCTTTTTTTTCATTTAATATACTTTTATTTCAGTTGTGCTTATTGGAGAAAATAAATGAATTGTCTATTTTTTGTATGCCTATAATAACTTAATACCGACGGGTGACACAAAAAAAAACATTTATCATTGTAGCACACTGTGCAAGAATTTGTAGATATTATAAGTATACTGCATTTTATATATATATGTATATCAACCAGTTGTATCTCATATCTACGGTAAAAATTTAATTCATATAAAAAAACGTGTTAAATTTCGTTAACAAATTGTTATGGCAATGATAATATACCTAATTATGTATTATTTTTTTAATAAAAGCTTAATTACATTTTAAATACTTTAGTGACAAAATAAAATGTAAATATGTATTTTTATAATAAACATTCGAATATCATGCTTGAAATAAAAGTATTGTAACAGATATGACTTACAGTTATTTCACACTTAAACAAACAAACAAACAAATTCAACTATTAATAACTGTGATAGTTACTAAGGTGGTTCGTTTTTGTCCAGCTTCCCTTACTTAATGATGACAATTGTCTAAAAAAAACTTATGGTTTTGTTCGTCTGTATGCTTAATATAATTACTTATTTAATATTAACCCACCTGAATAAATTCTAGCCAATAGCCTAATGAGGTTTATGTAAGTAAAACTAACAAAAGTCATTGAATCTTGAAATGATGAAAAGCCAAAACTCAGTAAAGACATATTAATACAGCAAGTTGCCTTCTGTTATTGAAATGTTTGTGGAAACTATTTCTTAAGCTAAAACGGCATTATACATAGTTTGATCAATTATTCGAAAAACGTAATTTAGTAATTTATTTTTCGATTTTTCCAGCTTTCTTAGGTTTTTTGTATGATCCAATTCCGTCAATGTTTGACCCCAGTGGAAACAGGTTAGAATTTGTATGAAATATTTACGAAAAATATATGAAGAATAGTTAAAATCATTATTTTTACTTCTAACTCATCAATTTCAAATGACAAATGGTTAGAATTGGCTAGAATTTATTCAGGTGGGTTAATATTGAATAAATAATTATATTAAGCATACTGATGAACAAATACTAGTATTTTAAAGCAATGGTAAATTTTTACTATAAAATTCTGTAAGTTACCATATTTTACGCGCGACGGAAGAAAATTAAAATTACCGTAAAAATTTACAGTGTAAATTATCAATTTTGTTAAATTGCTGTAGAAATTAAATAAAAAGACATAAAAATTATGATTATCATTCCGTTTTCAAATAATAATTTAGTTTTTTATTTATTTTATTAGCTGATAAATATTTTAACCTTTATTTTTTATACAATTTATTTCAAATTTGATAGTGCAATTTTCTACATTTTTATATTTTTTTTGATAATTATATTTGCATTCAAAATAAATAAGTAGTTATGTAGTTTGTCTCCTTAATTGTTTTAATTGTATCGGTATTTTTAATCGATTTATTGGTAATTCATTAACTTAAAACACACATACTAATGGAATATATCGAAAAATATAGCAATAATCCAAGAAATAATAATTGTATGTTCAAGAAATTTCAAGCTTGTCTTCCACGTCCACTATTTACTTTTGCTGCTAGAACTATGATGAAACATTGACGAGTTACTAATTGTGGAAAGCACAAAATACTTGGCATAATCAAAACAAATGATAATTTGAATAAACTTGATCAATTGTTCAATGCGGTGACAGCCACAGCTGACTTGGTGTAAACAATTTCGACTCTTGGACTTGTTCAATGTTCATACAAAATAAAGACACCGATTGGGCGTGGAAAAAGCATCAAAACATTGTTTTTATAATGCAATATCTTGCAAAAAAAAAAAAATATATTTTGCTTTTTAAACTTGTTTAATTTTATTATCAAATAATTTTTTTGAAGAAATGTTGTTTTCTCTATTTGTGTTGGCATAAAATTATTTCATTATGTTCTTGGATAAAAAAAAGTTTCTTTTTTAATGTTTGAAAAATTCGTAAATTATTCGGAAAATTCATTTATTTGGAATTTTTTTTTATAAAATTCGTGAATTTTTGAAACCCTAATTGATATATTTCTGAATCAATGTAAAACCAGAACAAGTACAAGCAACTATATTTATACAAAGTATGTTATAACTGCTGTCAGCAAACAACATTGATATGGTAACATATGGTTCATAAAAATTTCATAATCTACAGATGGGTATGGGTGTAAAACTGTAAAGCAAAAGAGTAAATTTACGCTACAATTAAATTATGTAATAAACGGACAATAAACATGTTTTGTAAGAGTCATGATGGTAGTTGCCACTTATTTTCATCATGTTTATATCTAGACCTAACACTTCATTTTCATTATCCAACATAATATCGCTGTAACATAATATATCCATTTAATTTTGTTAGACTGTTAATAATCAAACAAAAGCATGTATAATAATATTATTATTATTTAATACTTATACTATCATTAATATAATAACTATTGTACTATAGCAACAGGGGCGGATATTATCCAATATATATTTATATTTTAATATACATATATATTGTTATTTATTAATATGAAAGCATTGATTTCGATGTGTGTATATAAAATATATATGGCCAGCTTACGCATGAAAAAATGTGGAAAAAGTAATTTACGTTCGTTCGTTATCTTGGGCCACATCATTTATATACATCATTTTATCAATGAAAATTAAATTTTTCATTTCGGGCCAAAATTGAGCATGTACACAATATATTTTATTTTATATTAAATTTGGTCATAGAGGAAGCATACTTTTCAACTAGCAAGCGAACAAAAAATAAATAAAATAAAGAAAGAAAAACCAATAAAAATATCTGGTCAGTAGTCAAATAATAAAGAAAAATGCCTAAAGCTTATTGGTATTAAATTCCGTTTTCGAACGAATATTTTCCATTAATGAAAACTAAACATAAAATGAAAATCAATTTTTCTATTTGCTCAAAAACATTGGTCACACTTTCAATCAACAAGCTTTTTTTTGTTATTTTCAAAAAAGTAAATTCAATATTTGTTTGTACTGACTGTTTGACTGTGTATTGTACAATTACAACAAATTTCACCCAAAAATAAACTTAATATACTGCTGATTAATGGATCTGTGGCGTAGGAGGAATTTCAAGTGTACAAACTAACTGAACAACTAGGCAGTTATAGTAATAATAGATTATGTAATATTTATTTATTTACGTAAATATGATTTCGATTTAAAGAATACTCCATTGATGATTACATTTTTTTTTTTTATTTTGTTACAACAATTTGCTTAATATTATGATTCGTTGTGTTTTAGAGGTTTACAAAATTCTCTACTAATTTGAATTTCATCAATAATTATTTGTATTTTACCGGATTTTTGGAAGGTGTTCTTAATACAAATATTCAAATACGTAAATTTATTGAAACAATATGTTTTAAAAATAAAATATATAGAAATTTACTTACTGGTCCAAGATTATCAAACCCATTTCGTTCTGCTATTTCATGAACGATATCATTATCAACACTTCTACGGAATCTTACTAAGAAAGAATTTGTGAATATATTATTAGCAGATAAAGCTACTAAACTGGTTAGTCCCAAAAAACACAACCACGCAAATAACATTGCACAAATAAAGCAAACGTTTTTTTTTTTTTTTTGACGTACGGCACTTTTCACCAAAAAATGGAAAGAGTAACGAAATTAGCTCTCACGCGCTTACTTTTCTAAGTATTGCTTTAAGAAAAAGAAGCAGTATAAGTTAAATAAATCGTTAGCAATCAGTAAATTTCATATAGATTCATGGCGGATAATTTGTGTTTCGTTGTTTATTTTTTTTATTACTTTATTTGATTATGTGATTATGAATTATTAAACTCGCACTTTACACACACACACAAAATGTCTACTAATGAACTTTGAAGTAGATGTTGTTATTTCAGTTTTTTTTATATTATATTTATTATTATTATATTTTTATTTTTATTTTTTACTTTACGTTATTTTTTGTGGTGTAATGTGTGGAAACACACCGACTGCTGCCCTATGAATGGTTAGATTCCTTTGTCGTCTTCGATCGAAATATAATCGCTGCTGGCGGTTATAAAGAAAAGCGTGAATATGTGAATAGTGTGCGCGGTTTGTACCAATGTTCATAAAAACTTATATAAAGTATCTGCGTTTTGCGCATCTATATTCACTGAATTTATATATATTATATATAATATCATATATATTTCCATTTCATTTTCCACATTATATACAAAACGATATGATGCGGGAGCTTTTCAATTCTATAGTCCATACAACAAATACCACCACCAATAATAACTATATCTATGTATCTATAGTATGTTTGCTTATATATATATAATATATTATAACAATGACGTCATTGAATAAATTTATTTGGAAATGGTGTACATACGCCTCGTTATATAGCTTCAATTTGATTTCATAATTATATATATATATTATATGTATATTTATATACAATGATAAGCTACCATTCTGTTGTATATAATATGGATTATTATAAATATTATATAACATATAAAAAAATAGACTGAATTTTTTTTTTTGTTGCGAATGGTCGTTTCTCGACAAACAGATCACGCCGAAAAAACGAAATGTGGCAAACGGAACCGAGTATACTTTCTATGAATGAATTTTTGAATATAAATAAGGGTAGATAAATAACTATTAAACTCTTCAAGTTCAGTATAAATGAATACATATTTGAGACTGGGAGTATATAAAAAAAATAAGAATACAAAAACAAAATCAGGTTGGATTATACGTTTTTTAAGCATTTTAACGAATTTATGGTAATACCTAAATTTCTCTGGAAGGAAATGAAAACTTAATTTAATTCAATTAAAAAATTTGTATGCGAGAAAGGAAGGTATTGTCGTGAAATGAATTTTGCAACGCAGTTGTTGAAAATACATATACATATATTGAAGCAACATTTTGGGATGGTGTACCCAAGCGCATATAAATTTCAAGTAATAGACACATTTATTGCGTGACACATTTGGGCTGACAATATCTACATCAAAATAAATATATATTTAAAATTCAAATATACTATTTTATGCAAAGTATCTTGAGACTCAAAATTTGGGATTGAAAAGTACGCTGGTAATGAATCGTTTTAATTAATTGCATTCACAAATTTAAAGTGCTTTATCGAACGTTAAAAATAAAAAAATAATTTTAAGATGATTTTCATTGTTAATATATAAGGGTATCATATAATAACTGTTGTACAAAATTGCAAGTATAGATAGAGATTTTAAGTAAGGATTGAAATTAAGGAGTCTCCGTATTTTTTTTTAGTGTCTGGGTCCTCCAAAATTTGAACTGAAAAACTGAAAATTGCATTTAAATGATTATTTTCCCGCTTTATTATTATATAGTTAAAATTAATTGTTAGCTATTAAACTAAGATCACGTCTTGGAAATTTCTGATATTCTAAAGAGTTTTATGAGTAATTTTGTGAAAAAAAACAGCTTGAGGTAAGTTGACTCATGTAAAAGGAGTAATTTAATTATGTTATCATTTTTCACACATTGGTCTTAAAAATTACAGTCTCTGGGGCAAATTAAATTTCTGAATAATGGAAATGATGCATGGAGAAGAAATAATCGTAGAAAATTATGACTATGATAATTTAAGGGTACCGAATAGTCTCGATTGACAGCTCTCGAAGTGAAAAATGGGTCAACTAACACCGGTCTTCCCTACATATTTTTGTGCATGTGATAATTGTTGACGATCAAATTTAGTCCTAAGAGGGTGTTATTTTATTATATCGATAGCTATCCTGCAATTATAAAATTTAACATTTTAGAAACCAATAAGAATAACACATTCTACATTCATTAAAGAATGCAATATATGATGAGGCACAGCATTTTAGTCATTGTACAAGCAATTTGCGGTTTTGTCGTCGATATATAATACGTAACAATAAAACATTTTATATTATTTTATTCATATTTAGTAAACCTGAGAACAATAGGCAAATAATACTTAAGTTTGGCAATGCCATACAAAAATGGTTTAAAAATGTGTGTGAAACATCTTTATTTATTCAGCAAATCTCACTTGCACATAAATGCGAATAAACATCAGATATTGATAACTTAGTTTGTGTTTGTTTATATGTTTGAAAAACACGAAAATTAATTAAATTATTGTTTTGAAATGCGTAAAAATAGAAAATTAACGAAAAACAAGCGAAATTGTTTTATTGATTCAAGTATATTTTTTATACAGCAAATCTCACTTGCCCAAATGTATGGGAGATGTTATTATCATTTTTCAATACACTATTGCCAGTCTCTAGTATTTACATCTATTCTGAGAACACGCTAGCAAGTTTTTTGTCCAAATTCTATTTTTCATTGTAAAGATGAATTAAAAGAAGATAGAAAGATGTATTTTTGATCATAACGCTTAATAGTATATGACATCTCTTTAAAGACCATGTAACTCTAATAATATATATACAGTGAAACCTCTCTAAGTGGGCATGCTGCGGTCGCACCCTAAGCTGCTCAGTTATGCGAGGTGCCCACTTATAGAATATGAACCAAAAGAATCGAGAAATTTCCGTCGCAGTAGAAGTGCTCACATAAGAAAGGTTACTCACTTAGAGAGGGCCCAATTAGAGAGGTTTCACTGTAATAATAAAGAAATTTAATAGTTTTTTAATTTTTCCAAATTCCTAAATTATATTTAACCGAAAGAACTCTATCATTAGTTGTAGTGAAATGATTTTAATTATTTATAGTAATGTTGAATATGAGAATATGTACATAAGTAAAGTATGTACCTATGAGTATATGATATTTAAAAATTGCAAACATATCTTGATTTATGCTACCAAATAAAAAGATAATGACATGAGAAAAGCAATTTATTTTTATAAAACATGGTCTGTATTCGTAAATGTAGTAATTTCAACGTATGTAAACATTGATTCAAGATTAATTAACATTATATTTTGTTGCTGAAAGCTTTCAAAATAAAAGTACAAATTACCTTCACCATAGGTCTTAATGTAGTACAATTGTTTCATAAAATATATTAAGCACCACACAACATTCAAATATATACTTCGTTATTTTAAATTACATTTAAACTTTCATTAAATGTCTATTCTCAATTTAATTTAAATCAAATATTCTATACGTCCGACAAAGATATCGCAAAACAATAAAAACAGAAAAATAGTTCTAACAAAATATAATTTTTAGTCTATATTAAAATGTCAGAACAGATTTTTATAAACAATTGAAAAGATAAATTGCTTTCTGTTTGTTGGTTTTTGTTTACTGTTTAATAATTACTTTTTATGGCTATCATTTCTAGAATATCTCTCTTTTTCGTGGGTTAGATTTCTTTTTAATTATTTTTGTTTCTTTCCAAACCGGTGTATGTTTGTTTGCAATGCATCTGCATAAGTTTAAATATAAGCATAAAGCTTTATGCTCAGCATTACTATTTTTTAAATGATGTTTATGCAGGGTTGATTGATTTATTGGTCTTTTTTTTGATTTATTTAATATTTAAATTTTTTTTTTTTTTTTTGCAATAGAATGAAACTATATTTTTACATTTCATATAAGTTTACATAAATTTAACAAATGACATATGTGTTATGATATATGTATTGTATATTACATTACTCTTCTAATCTTTTTTATATATTGCGGAGGACGAAGCATTTTGCTAGGAAACCAGAACTTGCATTTCTTGACATTACCCTGGTCCTTGATACCCATTTTCCCAATAATATTTAGCTTTTCAATATAATGTATTCATATAGAATCTTTTAATCAACCAGTCTACATATTTAGAATTAGAATAAGTGAGTCTATATTAGAAGAATAACCTGTCCATTCTATTTGTGCTAGCAAGCGATTTTGATCTTTATCTTATCTTATCTTAGACCCTATATTCATGTTGAGTACGTACAAGAACAATATATTATTATGAATGTGTTTAATACAAAAATGTAAAGAGAAATAAAAAAAAATCAAATACATATATAATTAAATCAAAAAAATCCTGTTATCAAAAAACCAAAAAAGTCACGAACGATTTTTTCGATTTTTGAGTTTTTTTTTTGATTTATTCAAAAGAACCCTATTTGTGACTATTACAGTCTACTTTTCAGTCGTTGTTTAGTTTGGCCAATATACAGTTATACACTTTGTGCATTCATATTTAAATATTAAATTGTATATTAAATTTGATTGTGATTCTAGTTTAATTTTATCTTCAAGGTGATTAATTAATGTATTTCTTAGATCAGCAAACGTTTTTTGAAACGAAAAGTTGAAAAATGTTTTCTATATTGTTCTGTATATATTAAGTTATTTATATGATAGTTATCGATAGTTATACTTATATGAAATGCTGTTTTTTAATCTCTTCCTTCCATTATACTGCAGGGCCGTACCTACTAAGAGGCTCGTGAGGGCTCAGCCAGCTCTAGAATTATTAGAGCCAGCTCTAGGAAAAGCA
>JAABKK020014647.1:9164-21098 GCA_011634745.2 Catotricha subobsoleta
GTTGTGATAGTCTCTGGATAAAAGTATAAGTAATTGACAAAAGAACAACATATAAATGTTAATGTTATTCGTAATTCCGTGACACTTAAAAGCCACACATCAAATACAGAGCACAAAACCCATAAAATTTCAAAAGCTATTTGAAAATTGCAATTAATCGCAACTTTGCAAACATTTTGAGATAAATAATTTCATATATAATTAAAAAAAATTAACGAACATCTCCGGTGAAAAACTCATATAAAAATCTACTTTTTTTTGCTGATTTACTTTAATTCAAACCAAAGAAAAAGAAAAAGATGGTATTCGATAATTTCCAAAGCTGTGCTTACCAATTTTTTTCTTTAATTTAATTGTTGGACGATATCTCAAGACCGCGTACGAGGTACAGCCATTGGTGGCATATTGATTAGGAATGGCAGCAGGTCTGGTAATTTATTCTTAACGATTCCAAATGGCTATCTTAAAAGCATATAATTAAAGAAAAAAACCGTTAGCGACAAAAATTGAAAAAAACTGGTAAAATGTATCGAAAACTTTTAGTTTTTCTCGCTATAACGGAATGTTTAATCAAAATACTTTTAAGTTTAGCCTTCTGGAACCGTTAACATACAGTTACCGCATACCTACTGTCTATCCAAATCATATATGCCCACCAAATGGCTGTACCACGTATACACTACTCTCAAGATAATGCGACCAAATATGAAACTGGCAACCAAAAAAATAATGCCACAGCCTTGGTAAACTTCACATCAACAACAAACACCCAAATATATAAAATAAATAGAAAAACCAAAAAAAAAAAAATGTCCACTTACCTTCACGTCTCATTCCCATTTTAACACATTTTTTATAACGACAATACTGGCACTGGTTTCGATGATGCTGATCAATTGGACAATTTCTATTGCCTCTGCATGAATATGAGAGATTTCGTCGTACTGAACGTTTAAAGAATGATTTACATCCTGAAAAAGAACCAAAAAAAAAGAACAAAAAATAATTAGAATTCGGTTTTTTTTTTTTTTTTTTTATTACTTAGAAAAGACTATAGAGCGCTTGTTTTAAAGAAAAGAAAGAAAAAAAACAGAACAGAACCAAAAAATATTAATGTGTGTCGCAATTGTCTTATAGATATTTTAAATTGTGAAATAAAATTATGGTCTTTGAACATTTTATTATTTTTAATAGATAATAAATTTTATTTCTCAATTCAGATTCATAAAACTCATATATATATTATATATATAAATATTTGTCAGATAACCTCTCCCCATTTGGATGACCTCTTCCAATCTATAAATGTAATAATATTTTTGTATATGATCTTGAATTGAAATACATTTTATGATAATATTGCCTTGCGTTTTATATGTTTGCTTTTTTTTTCATTCTTCTTTTATAAATAAACGTTAACAAAACCATATACTTACACACAACACAACTGGGACTATAGTGGCTGTATACTCGTATGTTATACACAGGCATTTATGGCATCAATATTATTTAATTCAAATAAGTATTTCTTTTATCATTAATTGTTGTGTACGCCGATTTTAAATACATATTTTTATGGAAATTTTTACGAAATTGTTTCATATATATTTTATTGTTGTAGGTTTTTTGTTGTAAGTGACTTTATTTTAAGTTTTTTTTGTGTCTGTTTCAATTGTGGAGACATTTTGATTTGAGGTTTTTCCAGATTGAATGAGCGATTTTTTGGTCAAGTATTAAAATCAATGTTACGAAACTTAATCAGATGATTGGGTAACGAAAAAATCGGAAATCTATTGCGAGTAATAACAAATTGATTATGAGATTAATAAGTTCGATTCAAGCATATATCAAAAATATATACCTATACTAAACCTTACCAAACGATTTCGATTCAAACATACCGTGAACTTTTGGTAAGACGTTTCTTAGAGTTTTTGTTCTATGTTGCGGTTACTTAAATCGATTTCAATTCAACAATACCGCATCGGTATAGTTATAGTTAAATATTAGGTGGGTACTGCTTCCCATCAGTGCGAATGTGATAAAAGCAACCATTTATGTGAGAGACGAAAAGAGACTTCCGTTACCACTTAATTGCAGGTGCAGCGGAAACGCACCTTGAATCAGGCTTCCAATGAAAACAACTAATTCAACGACTTCAATAGTGAAAACCACAAAGTTGCGACTACAGAAACCGCGATCTATAGTCCAGACCTATATACTTTGCAGGACAGGCCAAAAGTAATTTTAGAATCCAGCAGAGAAGTCGACTTTTGTATTTTTTCACTCCGGAAACAAATAAACCGCGAATAAAAGTACTACGCGCGCTGTATACAAATCAAATGAGAGAGATGAGACAGACTCGTCAGTCAATCTAACAGGCGGCTAAGTTTGGCTTCGTCCGTGGCCTACGGGTCTGCTTCAAACACACAATGAACTCACATAACATATCGCAACAGCTCAATAACTTAATCAAATCATCGCTCATAAACAAATACGAATTTCTCAGATTCAAAATTGATTTTATTTCCCGCATTTACAAAACTAATTGCTAACGAAAACAATATTTGCATAATTCCTTTACAAGTCACAACCAAAATATATATAATTTACATAAATCTACCTGTTGTGTTATATATACGCGGTGCCGTTTATTAACCCAACAAAATAAATCGTTTATCAAAATCATTTTCCCTTGTAACCAATTCCATTAATTCAAAAAAGAGTTAATTATGCATTTCAATTTGTGAAATATTTACCGAATCGCGCATAAAGCGCAAAATTTCCATCAAAATCAAAATCATTAAATTAATTCGCATGAAAGGGTAAATATTTCCGTTGCTTTTCATGTCATCTTAAACAAAAACCAAAATAAAAAAAAAACGAAAAGTGTTCTTCATATATGCCTGCCGGTGGCGCCGGCTTTAAAACCATGCGAGAATATGCGAGACATGAGAAAATTTCCATCAAAATAAAATAAACTTTTGAAATATTTTGTGGGTGTCGCGCGCGCGGCACTAAACGGGAAACATCGGGTTAATTTCCTTATCCATTTAACTACTTTACTCAAATCAAAAATATTTGTTTGATGCATTCATTACGCGTGCCTATAGCGCCGGCAAAATAACATTTATATCATATATATACTTAGTAGTTATGCTACCGAGTTAAGGCTTATAGTTAGAGCTGCCAAAATGCTCGTGACATATTAAATATGTTTTGATTTTAAATTATGACAATTTATGATGAAGATGTTACCGGCAATGATGACAAACCCATCTAAATGAAAATGAAACATGTATGAAACCACTAATTATGTGTGTATACACACAGAAAACCGCACACATTACATGACATGTGACTATTATAATAATATGCAAATAGGAAAATATAAATGAAATTAATATCTAGTAGGTAGAGATAGAAATTCAAACAAATGAATTTATAAATGAGGATTTCACAAATCATTTATATACTCGTAAGTATATGAATAATATTATTTTAATGCCATTTTATTCGATTTAAATCGGAAGGAGTTTTCATTTTTTTTAATAAGGAAACTGCGTTTAGGGAATTCGGATGAATGCGTATGCGGATTCATTTTCTATTATGAGATTTAATGAGAAACAAATAAGCAAAAGCAGCAGAAGTTTATTTGTTGATTGTCATTGGGTGTGTGTGGTAAGAAAAATCAGATAGAAATATGCCATTAATTTATGTATTTGTGTAAATTGACAAACAATTTTACTTCATTTTTGAGAAATTTGAAAAATTTTGAAAAAAATCAAGTATTTCTATAGGGATATATACCTGAGATGTGGTAATATGAAGTTTGTCAGTTCATACGCAGCGCGTATGGTTTACGTTCGCCTGAGGAATACCCCCTTCTTATATAAGAATGCGTGATGCAAGGGGCTGTTTAAAAGTACTGGCTACAGTGATACCTATCGCAAACTATAGTCAAAATCATTCGTGATTCATTTGCTGTATTCGCAATCACAATGAAAATCGATTACTAAACGATTTTGATTATGATTATGATATCGTTTACATCGTATACGGGATGGTCATTGTAACAGAGGGACCTTAAACCATTTTCGAATTTTGTTATATGGACAAAGACAATCAGGTATTTATACGCTAGATTTATAACCATTGTACGACAGAATTTTTACAATAACAACAACTTATATTGATGCACTGTTTACTCTAATGTGATAAAACCTGTTGTACGACCAGTCTATCGCTATATGGTATAAACCTAGCGATAGACATAAATTCTATTTGGGACCATTTAAACATTACAAAAACAAAAAATGTTTTGTTACATCAAACGAATTATCATTTTGTTTTTGTTTTTCAATTCCCACACACACACACACCGCAAAAACTAGTCGGTACTTATCCTTAATTTTTCTTTTCTTTTTGTCATTTAATCAATTCTTAGTATGTAGAATGTAGAGACTATAGCTTTTATATCCATAGCGCCCGTATTATTATTCCCTTTTTACTCATTCGGTATCAATAGGTCACGATTTATTTCATGTAATTTCTATAAAAGGATGAACACAACATTTTAATTTATTAAAATAATAAATGAAGATGAAATACATAATGTAAATAAGAGAGATGTTTTTGTTTGTTTGTTTGTTTGTTTGTTTTTGGTTTCAAAAATGATCAAACGTATTGCTGACTATAAAGCATAGATTGTCGTTTGTTTTAGTCCAATGCGGATGTTCAGCAGTTGATCATCGACAGTTTTTGAAGATCAATTAGCCACCGGACACGATTGATTTGTATCCCGCCATACCAGTCACTGATCTAGTCTCGGATCGACATTTTTTGATAAGACAATGCGATTTTTGTGAAAATGATGTTTGGTTGATTGGAAAAACCAATATATAGAAATGAAAACTTCCAAGCGATACAACATTTATGTATTTATTGGTGATGGATCTGAATATAGCTGCTTAAGCTTAGCTGATTATTGATGCGGTAATCTTTTGATTTTCCGTAATATTGACCAGCAAAACGAAAAGATTTGTTACTCTAGTTGAATTCGCTTGAACAGTAGGGCATATAAATTGGCGGTTAGTTTCGCTGTACTTCAAGCACGGTACTCCCGACAAATAATCCTCGTTAATCTTTAAATGTAATGTAAATACTCTTAAAAATGAAATCTACGCAGTGAAGTAGTTTCTATAAGAAGTAAACTGCGACACACAAAAGTTCTTTTTTTTTTTAATTTTTCTCTATATAATGACAAGAATTTGTAACGCAATACATAATCTGCTATATAATGTCCCGCATACCTCGATACGACATTATGTATCGCTCTGGACTGGCATGTTTGTTTTAATGTAACAATGGTTTTTCTTTTTTCTCTGGTATACCCGTTCATAACCACGCGCCGTGCACTGTAAATCTATTATAAAGTACATCGATTCGAAAATGAATTAAATAATAATAAAACGATAATATTATGCGAGAGCATATCGATAATACATAGTAAAAACTTATATCATTGTCTAAACCGCATATAAGTAAAGTATTACAAAACTCGTCCAGCTCTCGAAATATACGACAAATATACAATTATAATTTTTCAAAAACAATATTTATATGGAACAAAATTATCAAATATGGAAAAAGAAGAAGAAGAAGAAGATGTAGAAGAATAGTTTCAGGTTGGGTATATTGTTTCGATGGTAAAAATCCTAGGTTGAGAAAAAAAAAACTACTTATCGTGAACTATAAATAATGGGTACCTCTATATGCATATGCAATGGCCGAGGTCATTTAAAATTCCACCCATTGCATGGTTTTTTTTATGTCGAAGATAATTGATTTATTTGACGGTGCGAGTGTGTGGTAAAAATGCACATATTTTGTTTATTGGTCAGGTTTTTTTTTTTGGTTTTTTTGTTTGTAGTTTATGCATTATGGTTTTTTGTATTTTTTCTGTTCTCGGTTTTGTTATATTTTTAATGTGGTATGTGGTATTGAAATGTTTTTATTAACTAGCGTGGATGCAATAAGTAGGAACCTGATCGCTCTTGAGTTTGAAATTTTGAATTTGAACTTTATGTACGGATGTGTGATGTGATTTATGTTATTTTTATGTGAAGGTTTTTTATTTGGATTAAAAATTAAAATGTAATATAGTTAAAAACAAGAAAATTATGTATTACTCGTATATGCGGTGCGAGTCGGCAGAACGATTTCCATTTAACTTCCGTATAATTTCTAATTTGTTATTTGGCTTAGTGGAAAACCTGTAATGAATCAATCGTCTAAGTTTCGTTAAACAATTTCATTTTTCTATAGAAAATTATTTAAATTATTTAGTATTTGTGATTTAATAGAGCTGACGGATGTGTGTAGAGCAACGAAATGTGGTTTAAAGCATATCCGTGTTATATTGTTCATTCTATCCGTGAAAAGGGAATTTGGATTTATGCTCAAAAACTTAAAATAAACTTCCAACAGAAATTATTCTTGAACAATCCCCCCACCCCCCCCGCCTTTCTTTCCCCATAAAAATCACACAGGAAAATGAACTAACAATCTGTAATTTACAAAATTTCATTGTAACCAAAATTATTGGTTGACTATGCACAAAATGTTGGGATCTATTTCATAAATCCAAATATCTATCTTGAATGAATAAATTCCAATTGCGTTTTATTTTCGTCTAACACAATGCAAAATAAAAGGAAACCTCGTTATAACTCTCGTTATATTAATTACATATCAATGTTGTTGATGGTATAAAGGGTATTATGTTATGGTTGATATCTTCTCAATGCGACGACCGTACAGAAGAATCATCCAAAATCAATTCCCATTAATTTTTGAAGACAAAACTATCTCTTCCTCAAACACGCACCAATCCCATCATTCAGAAGTTATTAAGTAGAAATGAAAATGATGATAAGTTGAACGAGATAACAATTGGCCTAAATCCTTAAGATAGGATAATGTATGGGACTTTATAAAATCAACTTCTCCAACTACACATATAATAATGTTTCTAATTACAGTTTTGCAGTTTTATCGACAACCTACAATATATTTCAAACGCTTAATCACCTACAAATATATTTTATTGTCTTTCCAAATGACTAAAATATGTAATAAGTAATTCTATAAAAGAATTGTGTTTTCACATAAAAAACACATAAAACAACAACATAATTTTCTTACCTTCACAAGTTAATTGACCATAATGTTTTCCGGAACTTTTATCACCGCACACAACACATTCCAAATGATCTTTTTTCTCAACTGGTGAACCACTGTCATGAATACTATTTGGATGTGAACCGGTACTAGATTGAGCTGATTCCTGTTTTAAATCGCTGGTATTCGATTGTAATGAACCGCCTAATGTCGGTGAAAAACCATCTGTACCACCACCACTGCCATATTGTTGTGTGGTGGCCGATGTTATATTTGGATCACGCCATACAGATGGTGGTGGATGACCAACTAATGTCATGCCACGCGAAAAACCCAATTCCAATGGACCATTATCACCGTCGGTGGGTCCAATGCGGGGTGTAAAAAAACCAGTTGCAGCGGATGGAGATGTACATGGGACACCTCCATACACGCTAAATGAATTATGTGTAATAATATTGCTGATTTTGGCCCCACTCTTAGGGCCCACAATATCATAAAACAGTTTTAAGAATTTTTTTATAACACTATTGTCTCAAAAGTAAAACAATTTGGATTTTTTTGTTCGATGTGTTTTTTGCACGATATTTTTTCCGATAAATATTTGGAAATTTTTCACAAAATTAACACAATTTCATAAATTGAATCGCGCACTTAATGAAAACCACCAAAACCAGCTTATCACTAAGAATTTTTTTTTGTTTTTGTTCTAATTTGATTTTATTCGTATTGAATAATTAATCTTTGTTTTGGACTGCGAAATTTTTTAAATAATTCAATCGCAACACAAAAATATTCGAAAGTTCCGCCACCTTTTGACCTTTCATATCACACAAAATTTATATATTCAAATGCTAAATAATTATCGGACCGTAACTGTTACTGTCTTTTGAAGAAACCAAATATAGAAAACAAAAAATCAAAGTAAGATTGTTAAATAAATAATGTTTTATGTGTTTTTGTCACAAATGCGTCATTAATAGATTTCGCCAACAAAATGTGTGTGCAATTTTTTATATCGAAACAAATTCAATTTTCTATAAAATTTATCCCAAACGATCAAAAAACTCACAATTTTATAAAAGCAAAAAGAAAACTTTGAAATAACCCCGAAAGTGTTACACACAAAGTATGATAATTATTAATTTGTCGAGAATAATTATTTTTTTTTTGAACTTAAACTTTTTAAACACGCAATGAGAGTGATTCCCCCAAAACAACCATTCAAAAGGCCTTCTACAGCCAGACTAGTGTAACCACAATTGACACAGAATACAAATTCACGACCCGACCCGACCGCGGCGCACTGTACCTGTTACGATCTCACTCCCATTTTTTTGTTGTTGTTTTTTTCTTGTTGTTGTTGTTGAGATGAAAATTGTGTGACGTGCCTTTTATACACATCGCCAATTACAATATACTCAAGCAAACTCTCATCCACACACATATGGGTGCTCGCCGCACATACAAAACCCACATCACATACAATTCAAATCCCATATGAAATAAAATAATATTCTCTCAAAGCTAGACGACTGTGTGTAAGTATTTAGTTTTTTGGTTGTTGGTTGTGTTGTTGTTGTTTTTCATCATCATCATTATATACAATTACCTCTTAAACTGAACTGATCTTTTCTCACCGTATCCACCAATATTCCCATTTCGTTGTATCGGATATAGAAAATCATATCTATAGAGTGTGTTGGTTTTGTGACTTTGTGTGCTGTGGATTGTGTGCGGTTGTGTGTTTTTTTTATATATACAACAGAGAATATTATTACTAATCATTTACTAAATATTTGTCAGTTAGCGCACGCCAACAACATTAAACAAGCTCCGCCCCCTGTTTTATAAAATATTCTCTGTGTGAAACACACACACACCACAAACGAAATAACAAAAAAAAAATTAAAAGTGAAAAAAAAACGACTTTAACAAACTTTGGCCGCATAATATCACACATCTTTCGACACAACAGAAGAAGAAGTGTATAGAATCTATAACGGAACTTTTTGTACTCTGAACTGAACTGAACTGAACTCGCATACAAATGAATATTACTTTTTATGTACTACGGTTCGGTTGTGTGGCCTCACTATATATATATATATTTTTATTATTTATTTATTTTGATGAATGTATGTGGGGGGGCATTAACAAAGTGCGCGAGATTCAGAATTCAGAAAATACACATACAGTGTTGGGATATATGGAATATGGTTTTCAATATTGCTAAGTATATGAAATAGACAAGAAAGTATATAAAATTCGGAGAGCACCAAGTTTATGGGTTATGGGTTAGGTTCAATTTTTTTGGTTTTTTGTTTTTCTATGTGTGGTTGGAGAAGAGAGTGTAAAACAATCTATGGATAGTAAGTATTAAGTAAGCACATTTTGCCAATCGAGCAGTATTACATATTGAAGAGTACATCATCATATATATATATATATATATTTTTTTGTTTTCTGGTAGGTACAACGTAGGTATAGATAGAGATATATGTTGTTTTTATGTGGGTTAGGTTTGGTTCACGGAGGTTGAGGTTTATATGATAGGGTTTATTTGTGAATTTTTTTATATTGAAAACATAAAGCAGAAAGGCATGCACAACGCAGCGATGTACCTATTTTATATTGTATGAGGACGAGTGTAAAGATATATATTAATAACCATTCAAGTTTTATAACCCAAGGACTCAAATTTTAGATTCTTTTTTTCCAAAAAACTACTGTTTTTACCTTTCTTTTTTCTCATATTTGAGCACAGCTTATGCATTGCTTTTTTTTATGATACATACATTCATTATGTGAACGTATGATTAAAATGCCTGATGGTAATGTGTGGATTTTTCGTTTTCTACTCTTTTTATTTTTAAAAAACTGTGATACCGCAGATGAATTTAACAGAAGCTTGTATTTACAACATATTCCGTACAGATAAAATTACGTATCTATTAAAAAAAAAACCGTCGGCTGCCAGTGGCTATAGAGTCAAAAACTTATAGCTATTTTAAAATTACAGGTAGATGAAGATGCAGCAGAGTCGCGTTAAATTATAAATATTTTTCAAAAACTACGTGCAATTAATGTAATTATTTGTTAATAACGTAAAACGTAGTATTTTTTATATTAAAATTAATTTTTGGTTATATTTATCCATAGTTATTCGCGTTTTCTTTTAACATTGAAATTAATTCGTTCAACATTATCCAAGAAACGCATTAGTTTTTACGTTATGAGTTATTCCCTACTATTTATTCATTACTTTTTTTCATAGGAGGAAGGAATTTATAATCCTTTGGGATTGAAGTTGAATTTGAAAATTATAAAACATCTGGCAAATATTGCAAACATGTTTCTGGAGAACACACAGCCCGATCAAGACTTTTAATAATAAAAGCAAAGTGATTTTGACTTATTTTATAGAAATATTTTCAGCAAAAGACTGGCTACAACAGCAAACCAATTCGAAACCGAAGTACCCCAGGTGCCAGAGAATGCAGCTAATTCTGCTCGTATTGAAATATCCGAATGCAAGCTATTTCCAAGCCAAATATAACGGTTACTAAAGATCGATTCTATGATAAATTTGAACAGTATAAGAACGGTAGCGGCGCTTATTTTAATTTTATATATTTTTCTACAAAACAGCAACTCATATGTCTGAATTTATTTATATATACATACGAAATTGCAATATGTGATCGTCAAGTGTTGAAAAACAATGAACATATTATAATAAATGTAGTTATTGAGTAGTTTTTAGTGGAGTTTTTGTTTACATAGGTTCAATGTGGTTTGTATACGTACTTATTTTAATTTAAAAAGATTTACTTTTTTCACATTACATATTAATAAATGAAACTCTTGGCACACCATTAATATTTTGTTTAATTATTAATTATTTTGTTTGAGAGTTCTTGTGAAAATTCATTTCCATTTACATCTTTTTTATGTTTTATGAATTTATTTTTATTATTGCTTCTGGTGGAAGTTTGATTCTTAATGTTCAAAGTAATTATTGAATGGCGAGGTGAGGTGTTATATCCTTCAAATGCAATAATAACTTCTTAACGAAGACTCCCATACAAAATTTACCCACGACAGTTCCCCATTTATTTTCGGAGACGCATCCAATGGTATCCCCATTTACCACCTCCGACACCCCCACAATTTTGACAAAGAGATAATTTACATTAGCAGTGAAACAAATGGGGACCGTAGCGGGCGAACTGGCGTTACATTTTGGATGCGCGTCCGAAAATAAATGGGAGTTAATAATTATTACACATTGCGTCGTATTTGGGTGTTTTCACCCTCCACCATTTGAATTGAATACGTTTAGCATTGTGATTGAGAATTACAATTTAGTCTAATTTCTAAATACCTTAAACGTTTTCTTGATATTTAATTATAGTTTGATTGTTGGACAATTTTTAATCGGTTCTATATACAAAACTTGCAATAAAACTGTGTACACTTCCAAATAGGAACAAATACATAACTGAAGTTTGAGAGTTTCTCTATGTGAATGGTGGTGATCGTTTAGTGACCATTCTAAAGTTTTTTTAAAGGTTCTTGCACATCATCAATAATATATATGGCTATTACCGTTTCGCAACTGTGATTAAATCAGAGCATTTATTGGCGAGGTGCTATAACACCCAAAGATATGACACCCAAATGCGAAACAATGTGTAATAACTTCTAAACGAAGGGTTCCATACAAAATTTACCCATGACGGACCCCCA
>JAABKK020014658.1:0-21094 GCA_011634745.2 Catotricha subobsoleta
CGGTAATCTTGAGACAAAATGCAACTCAGAAAACAGTGGTACCGGGGGTGTTACAAAAGATCGATCCACCCTAATGTTTATGTTCTTTTCACTTTATCGTAATATTTGATGATAAAGATACAGATAAAATTTTAAATACTGTTGCATTTTCGAACTTAATATAATTAATAGTATTAATAATATTAATATTTCATATATGAAAGACTTTAGATCAGCTAAGGGAAAATAATAAATAAAATTATATCGACGCTAAAATAATTTCAGAACATATCGTAGTTAATCTGGCATTATGTGCTATCTGCAAATGTCACGAAAAGCATTATGTGCTATCTGCAAATGTCATGAAAAGCATTATGTGCTATCTGCAAATGTCAAGAAAAGCATTATGTGCCATCTGCAAATGTCACAAATGGCATTAGGTGCTATCTGCAAATGTCACGAAATGCATAAGGGTGAATTAATAAAATAGGCATAGCATCGTTCACATGTTTTTGTATAATTATTTGGATATTTTACTTCATTTTTGAGAAATTGGCCGCAATGGTACACGACGACATTTTTGTAAGAAAACAAAAATTCGTGGTCAAAAAACAAGCTGCCAATGGATAGGTGCACGACTTCATTTTTGTAATAAATTAAAAAAAAAAAACACTTGGCCGAAAAAAAGGAGCAAAATAATTGGTTTTTCTAGACAAAAGAAATGAAATTTTAAAAAACGTCATTTTTTATATTTTCTTTTAAAAAATTCTGCATCTTTTGGTATATCAAATATTAAACATCAAAATCCGTTTGGCCAATAGAAATAGAATATAGATAGGACATTATAACAGTTTCTCAGTACAAAATATCGTATGCGAGCTGATTTGAAAAATGTGGGCAATACAGCCAAAAAAAAGGGACGGATGTTCTTTATTGAAAACTACATATTTCAGATCACTGTATCTGTATATACTTAGACAACTGAACTGAAATTATTTTCTTTATCTTGGATTCTAAATAGAACAAAGGTGAAAGAACAAAAGTTTGTTTAACGCTTACTCTTATGGGCTGCCAAATTTATTATAAATGAATGACGAATGTATTCAACAATTGTTCTTTATTTGAATTGTTTCTACATATTACGTAACATTTTTTGCATTCAAATGTGAGCATGATTTTAGATTTAGAAGGCCTATCCGAACTAAAAATGCACAAATGCGTAATTGAAATGTACAATTGAAATATGTACTCACGCATTTTTATATGTTCGCAATTTAAATGTACAATTCAAAACTAGATTGTCCGATTAAGCATAATTTTTCAAATCTTATATTATTAAAATTATATACAATGGACAACAACAACCTAATTAAATGATTTCAACAAACTTAAAAATTGATAAATTTAAATTACATATAATTTTAAATTACAAAATAATATTATTAATGATAATAATTTGGGGCTGCACAACTTTTTTCGCATTCATTTACTTATTTACTTTCTTGACCTCTCAAACAAAATGCGTATTTCTCAACATCTCACAAACCAATTTTGCATGCATCTAGAATTGAGAATTGCGCACTTCGGACGTAGCCCATATGAACGCATTCTAATAATTTTACATAAATTGCACAAAAATTGCGTATTGCGCATAAAAGTACCACATTCAGATGGGCCTAGAGTTTTTGATACATTTAGTTAAATGCGAATTTCATTTAATATAAAACAAACAGGAGAGACCAGGGCTAAATGACCCATTTTTAACTTCGACAGATGTAACTACTTTTTTAGAATAATTTTTCAAAATGATTTTTTTTTCTCTTCCTGAAGGCTTGGTCGTTTGGCTTTGTTTCTTAGGTAACTTTCTATCATCTAATAACGACAAGTTTACTTTCGCCGGAAAATCGTCTAATGGGAGAAAGAGTTAAAATACAAGTGAATTCACATTCTGTTGTAATTAGCTTCAATTTCATAATTTTATCAGAACGTTTAATTCATAATGTTAATTTTAATGCTATGTAGAAGTAATGAAACGTCTTCATTTTTCGTCATCTTTAATTAATTGTAACTTTTAATGTTTTTCTTTTATAAATAATTTAAAATCATTATTAAAATCTTTCATTTGCATTATTAAATGAACTAAAAATTGATTTCTAAAAAAGAAAGAAATTGGAGGCAAAATGGATTCCTTTGTTGGTAATTCTTGTTTAAAAAGCATTTCAATAGATTTTTTTCAATGGCTATTGGGTTCATATTAATAATTATGAGCAATTTAGAATTTAATAATCATATTTCTATTGTAAAAATATTCCATAATACTTATATATGTTATATATTTTCAGTTTTAATCGAATGTTGTTTGCATTTCTTTTTTTTCTTTTTACTTCATTTTTGAAAAATTCGGCCGAATTTTGAAAAAAATTAAGTATTGGTTTGGCAAATATATTTTTTTTGCATTTTTTTTTGTTCTTTTGACCACTTGGAAATTGTGAAAAAATTTGCCCCTTTATTTTTGTATCTAAAATTTTTACAAAAATATACACTCATATTTTTTAATATTTCGTTCTTTTTTTTTCTTTTGTTTTTTCTTTCGACCACGTGTTTTTTTTCTTATAAAAATGAAGTCGTGTACCAATCTAAACTTGTTTTTTTTTTTTATAAATTATATTTAATTCTTATTCGTAAATCGAATTTGTTTACAATGGAATTTAAATTTCTTGCATTTGATAGCCATGTCGATCGATTTATTGAGAATGCGACAATAACAATGTCGTGTTTTCAGACTTTTAGCATTCATACGGGAAGTCTTTATATTTTATTTATTTATTTAAAAAAAAAACATTTTTTTTCTTTTGTTTAAACATCTTTTACATTTCTATAAAATGAAAATGAAGTAAAATTGTAATAAATTCTGTATCTGTTTACATTTAAAATTGAGTAGGAAAATAATTTAATTACATTCTATGATTTCCATTTCTGATATCCGACTATACGGCTAGAATTGCAGAAAAATGTATATGGTAATAATAATATATAAGTATATACGACACAATTATTCATATTATTATATATACTGTGAAATACTCTTAGGAAAAGTCGGTATGCTGATCTTCTGGTTATAATTTCAATATGCTTTTCATGTAATAATTACAATTAGGTAACATGTATATTATATATATGTATATCATATCAATAAACTAACGTTTACCCGAAGGATATCTTTAATTGGTACCACTGCTCTAATTTATGTGATATAAAATAGAAGAGAATAGGATAAAAAAAAAATACGATACTTCAAATACAGTCAACCATATCGCCTAAAGCATTTTCAAATCTTAGCACTGAAAATAAAGATAATGAATGAGTGTTAAGTGGAAAATATGTCTCAAAGTCAAATTGCTGTGGGACGAATGCTTATTATAGTTTTATATTTCATGATGATTTTAATTTGTTTTTTCCTTGTTTTTTCTTTTCTTTAAATTAAAAGTGCAAGAAATCAGAAATTTATTACGTTCCATCTAATTGAATTTTACGTAATTAATATGTTGAACGTTTGTAATAATATTTTTCTACTTTTAATGGTTTTCGAATTGGTTCAGGTAATACAACTTATATAAATATTTAAACACTTCACGATAATATAAATTGATTAAATAAGTAATATAAGTTAATAAAAGAGAAATTAAAGCTTTGTGTATATAACAAATAATCCTTTAAGTCACGTAACGTGAGGTAATTTTTCTATTTTGTTGAAACGGACAGCAAAATGGGATGGAAAAAATTTCCTTTAATATTTCTTTTTTTTCTTTTTTTGTACGTATACATGCTACACATCCTTATAAGTATAAATTCTCTATGTAATAAGTATGTAATAAATGCAAACTTACTGAACAGTGAACGTGTATATAGTTGACTGCCCAGCCTATTTGATATATTTATATAAATGTATTGTTTGTACATGTGTATAATGTATATATAATATATAAATACAAATATAAATGATATATAATAATAATAGCTGTACATCGTCCATTAAAAGTCTCACAATTCTATCTATATATGTAGAATATATAAATATATATATATATATATATATATATTACTATAAACCGACGGTATTACTAGTTTTTAAGGAACGTTAAAAAAATACACATAAACTAAGGACATTGTACATATGCGGGCTAATCGGAGTAGCCGAATAAAATGAATCGATAAGTTTTGTTTTCATTTTTCAAGAAATTATGTATTTATATATTTATAATATATATAATTATATATACATAATAAAACTCTACCTTTGCAGTCAGTGCCGGCGTAAGGTTTAATAGCGCTCTAGGCAGATTTATTTTTTTTGTCTTATTATAAAACAAAGTCCACTCCTTAACCTTAGCTGCAAAAATCAAATATTCGCGGGCCTTACTCGTAGCTGGAACATTTCAATCTTCGCTTTCCTTAGTAGCTTAAAACTTGTACATAAAGCTTTCTTTTTTCAAATCTCATCATCGATTTTGGTGCCCTATAAATTTGGCATTTTAGGCTGTAGCCTGCGTGGCCTATGCTTTACGCCGACACTGTTAGTAGCATTCATGCTCATTTTCTAATGTAAAAAGTAAAAAAAAAATCTTCTTTTTCTTTATATATAAAAAATATTGACTAATATTTGTTTAAAAGAAAATAAGGCAAGAATTGGTAATAGATTTAATACCATATATCCGTTTATTTCGTTATAATAACTATTATGTGTGTATGTTCGTGTTTTTTTAAATTTTATTTGGTTATGATCTGTCTAAAAAAAATTGTCATTTAAAAAATAAGAAAATGAAAATATATATCCAAATAATATTTTGCAGAGATTTTTCTTCTATTTTTAAAAAAATATAATTATAATATAGATAATTCAAAAGAGCCAGAAGCTTAATTCGATCTATTGAATTCATTTATAAAAAATAAAAATAAAAATATTCTTTAAAAACTTTACATAATTTTACATAAATTTGTAATTAAATTGCTTCAAACTGTCGAAAATATACACGAAAGCGATTTGAAAATGTTTATACAATTTATATATCAGCAAAAAGTCGCCCTGAAACCATCAGCTAAAAAAAATCAGAGTGTTGATAAATCGAATTTTAAATGGCTTTGTGATTATATTATTATAGGTTTGTTATTAATATTTAATTATCCATTTAACATAATTGTTTACTGTAAAGTTTTGGCATTTAATTTTTGAAATTATAGGCTTTTACAACCACAAAAAAAAATGATTGAAAATTTAAAAAAAATCAAAATGGTACAAAAAATTATTAAAATTGAATAATTCATTTGTATCGTAAGTGCACCTAAATTATTAATTTATAATTACCGAAAAATTGTGTATATTTTGCCAAAATACAAACTGAATGAAACAAAAAAACATTTACTAAAGATTACAAATGTATAAAAAAAAATCAATGAAAACAAGTATGATATTACTTATATAATTTAACTATTATAATTGTTATTAGCAATTTTAAATATGCATTATGATATTGGATTCTTTTTAATTTTCAACTATTGTAACTATTATTATTTTTCCATTCAATTTTAAATACAATACCAACAGCTTTTAATGTGGCTTATAAAAAAAAGTGCGAGGAAACGATTTAAAAAATTACAAAATTTACAATTGCGTGTTAACCTATCGTCGTCAACTATATTTTGAGGTCATCAAAATAAACAATTTTACTATAAAATTTCCTCTACGTTTAACCGATTTCTAGATATTATTACTTCACAAAAGGATGATAAAGAATTATACAATTCTATGATATGTATGCTTTTGTTATTTTTGTCATGGAAGGCAACAAGTAATAGTAATATATAAAAAAAACAAGCTACCAATGGATTGATAAATGACTTCCTTTTTGTAAGAAATAAAAAAATAAAAAAAACACTTGGAGGTTCTGAAAAAAAAGCCAGGATGTATATTTTTCTTAAAAAAAAAAATCTGCGTGTTTTGGTTTATCGACCATCCAAATCCGCCCGGCCAATTCTCAAAAATGTTACCCAAACTTAAAGTCTCTATCGAAAAACGTTCGAGAGCTATTACTGCCGAACAAAAATTTCAACCATGTACCCATCAAAGCAGCCTTGTGAGTGTGACGTGGTAGTTTCAATTTTTTGGATTATCTTTAAAACGCATAGTTCAATTCCAATAATTTATAAAAGTAACTAAAAACCGACATCTCATTTAATATATTTATCTATCAAAACAGCCACATTTTTCGAAATATTATTCTTGTGAGCCGTAAAACGTTTATTTTATCGCTATACAAAATCAATGTTAATCTAATTTTTAGCTTCGATTTAAATTAATTATTGGAATTGGACCAAGCAATTTAAAGTTATTGCAAAAGATAGAAACTATCGGGTCATAAGCCTGAGTAAACAGTAACGGGTAAAATAAAACAAAATAATGAAAATAGGTATCGAACAAATAAATATAAAGAGATTAATTCGTACCCAAAATATCTTATTATAGCTCCATCTTACTGGCACGACCTGGAATTTATTCTATAGATTCCGCATCTCGACTACTTTCTTGCCTGCGACTGGAAACATAATTTTTGTACTTAGGCCCCTCCCAACCATTATTCTGGTTAAATGCTTATAGATGTTTCTGTGAATGACCTAAGATCAGCAATTTGTTATGCTGATTTATTAATTGCGCTATAAATATTGAGAAATGTTAACAAAACATAGTATTTGATAGCAATAAATTTATTTTTCGTAAATTTCTGTAAACGAAGTGTCCGGATTCAATTTACATGAGTTTTTATGTTTATTAGGCATTTGTTTTTAATATTATTTTTATAAGTTATCGCTGGTTTCAAAATAAATCTCTGATACTCTAAAGTAGGTTCAAACACAGGGTTCCCTAGTGCACCTGCATATACTTTGGAAAGTCAATTTTGGAACAGTATACTTTACAAAGTATGATTTTTTGCAAAACATAAATTATATGGTATACCTTTGTATACTTCACAAAGTATATTCTAAAATATACTTTGTAATGTATACTTTTCAAAAATTCATACTTTGTAAAGTATACTGTTCCAAAATTGACTTTTCAAAGTATATGCAGGTGCTATATGTATAAATATTTGTTCCAAAATTGACTTTCCAGAGTATGTATTTGGCATACTTTTAGTGGCCACTAGAGTCGTAACCAGCGCAAAATCACATAGCCGGCTAAGCCTCGAATATTTGATATAATATTTTATAAATACGTGGTTAAAAAATTGTTGAAGTATTTAATAAAAAGTTCATCATCATCATCATCATCATCATCATGTACTTATATTTTTAATATTTTAAATTTTACCTCTCTTTATAATTATTCTAATTAATTAAATGTAGCATCAAATTGCTGTAGATATTAATTCTATTTTAATTTTACGTTAAAATTTCAATTAAAAAATTATCTGGGTGGTGAAAATTTTCAAGTCCCCAACCCCTCGCAGAAAATAAAATTCTCAGTATTTCATAGGGCAATTGATAAATTAACAGAAAAATTTGAAATTAATGCTCATTTAGGTCATTCACAGAAACATCTATAAGCATTTACACAGAATAAATTGTTATAATAAAGCTGGGAGGGGATCCAGTACAAATATCATGTCTCCAGCCCCGCGCAGAGAAAAAACAGTATTCCAGGAAAACCACGCCAGAATAAATTCGGCGACTATGCATAATAAATTGGGGAAAAATTTCCTACACTGATATTCCTACTCAGAATAAATTCTGGTTGGGACCGGTGATATATGTGAGCTCCTTATTAGTTATAAATTGTACAATTCAGATCAGAGTGGAAACGACTTTTTAAATATTTACGTTTAAATTTCGAACCCAGAACCCAGAGTTCTGCATGGTATACCAAACTACCAGAAAAAAGTAGCGGTATAAAAATATACCAGAAAATAAAACGGTAAAAATACATAAAATCACTAAAAGTGATTAGAAAACCAAGAAATAGATGTTATGAAATTATTTTACCAATAATAATCAACTTTTATAACTTTTTTTAAAATAAAATCCGATTTTTTACCAATTATGGTAACATAATATACTTTTCTACCGTTTATTTCTGGTATATTTTTATACCATTTTTATTTCCTTGTATATTTTTATACCGTGTTTTTTTCCAAAATTGTCTGGTATTGGTGTACCATGCAAACCTCTGCCCAGAACCATTGTTTTCTCTACATAAATGGATACAAATATTTTACCTTTTGCTACGATCTTTATTATTCATAATTAATTTTGAATAAATTCATAATTAAATATCTTTCTGCCTTAATAACATTTTTGAAATTTTATTGATAGCCGATATTTTATCATTCTGGTATTTTTTTTATTATTTTTATTAAAAAATAATAATAATAATGATAATAAATTTACAACGAAGAATTCGAAAATTCCAAATTCAAAATTGTCTATAATAACTTTTCAAAATATATAATTAATAAAATATTATAACATAGTTGCCGCAGGCATTCTACTCACTCAATTTTATCGCCTTTCTTCGATAAAACTTTGAGTTTCTTTTCTTTTTTAAAGCATTTTTTAAAAGAATATTATATTTAAAAAAAATGTAAGCGATTTTAAGAGATTGTGGGTTGTTATCTGTTCAGGGATGTACATATTTATTAATTTTAGTTATATTTATTTAGTTTTTAGATTCGACTTTTTTTTTAATATGTATGAAGAATCTAAAGAAAAATAGATTTTTATTTTCCATATCTCCAAAGTTTTTGAATATAATTAATAATTAAATAAATAAATTCATTTTTTTTCTAACATTCATGCAGTATAAATGAACTTATTTACTTCAAAACCAAATTTTTAGCACTAAACCGGGTAGTTGGGGGCGTAATAATAAAAGATGGACCAAAGATTACAGTATTCTACTGAAATATTTTCATTAATAATAATTTAGCTTTTGAATATTTAATTGAAAACTCATAATAAAAATTACTATCATTAACATATATTTACTACATTCAATTTATACCCGCTTTTGTAATATTTATGGGTATAATAAATCGAAGTTACGTGCTATAATCTATACCAATATATACGTGCCAAATCTTATTATATTTAACAATAAATCGACATTCCTTTTTTCAAGACCAACAAGTAACAAACGTCAGCCACTATTTCATAACAATATACCCAATGATGTTCAATTTAGTTTTTTTTTTTTTTTTTTTTCATCTTCTTTTCCGGAAACCATAACAAATTCTACATACAATGAAAAATGTATAAGTGTAAAATATATAAAACATTAACCTTTTGTAAAATTTAAAGAAAGATTTATTATAGAAAAATATTTATAGAAAAGTTTCTGCGTGATTTTTGTTGTATTCAGCATAATAGGTGTATTTATATATGTGTTATTCCAGGTTAGCCGTAGGCAAAATATCTAAACCCACTGTAATAAATATATTCGCATATAGCTTGTAGGCATAAGTGGGGTATGGAATGATGGTCTAGAATTTCCATTTCATGATAAAGATGTGGGTGACACTGTAAAAAAGATTTATTATAAAATTTTCCCCACTCAATTTTTTTTTCTTCACTCGACACAAAAGAAAATAAATAAATTCACCTCTTTTATCGGCCCACATTTCAGATTTTAAAGAAAATTTATTTCCTTTTTATTATGAAATTAACACTGTTCAGTTTTTCTTATACAAAACCATAATATGTACCTATTTACTTATACTTTTCTCTACCTACCTAAATGGTATAAGGAAAGGAAAATGAGAAAAATGTACTATAAATCTAGATATAACATAACGCCATTTGTTTCCTTTTGTATAATTACATAAACCTATTAAACGTAGCAAAACAATAAAAAAAGAAGCATCTCAAAGCCAGCGTTCCCTGGGCTGGCTGATATATAATTACGAAACACACAACCAAGACAACAACACACCAAAACAACGTTCTTATTGTATATATGTATATATTTTCTGGTTTAACAGCAATTTCATCTTAATGTATTTTCGTAATAACAACTCTTATTATATAATTTAATCCACTGGAACATAAACTAGATTCTTCAATATAAAGCAAGTCCAATAGTTTTATGTTGCATATAAAATATATACATCTAGTTGCCAGACTTTAGTATGTCCTCATCTTATGGTCTATCCGGTTCAGCTATTATGTAACTGGTTGTATTTTACGTAGATATACGTGTGTATGGGTTACCTACATAAATCCATTTTAACTTATGTAAAACATAATATTGTACAATTTATATATAATCTAGAAATAGCGATCTACCTATAAGTTTATAAATTCGATAAAACAAAAATAAAAGACATAGCTAGGGTTTTTTTTTTCAAAATAATTTCATACTTAGAAAAAAACTCAAAAGATTAAACCATTGTGTAAGTCTACGAATGTGATTGAATAAAATACTGAATAATTGTCATACATTCCAAGAATTGTGTAATTTAAAAAAAAAAAAAATTGGCTAAACTGTTATATATATATATTAATATATTATATAAATTATGTACTATGAATCATCATGATACTAAATATGTATTGAAAACGAACGAAGAAAAGCTTGAATAATGGATAACTTTAGAATATTAAATTCAATTAATTTTTTTCTTTCATAATTTTTACTTTTAACATAGCACGATTTTATTCTTGCATAAGTTATATGTATTGAATATTTAATTATAGCAATCATTTTAATTAAATAAACCGAACAGAAATCGAATCAAAGTTCTGTTATGTTATGTAACCTATATAAATATTTATGTAACAATATGAGTGCCAACCAAAGCATGTACATTACTAAATTGAGTAACTTTACACAGACTTTCTGAGGAAGACTTTTCTTACTTGTGGAACATATTTTGTTATAGGTCCCTGTATTGTGTTCTTTTGAAAAGTGGTATTGTTGTGTTACAAATAATACATTATATATATATTTTACATTCAATCTTACATTTTAAATGGAGAAAATTTTATAATTTTTAAGATTTAAAATGGTAATAAATTAGAATTAGCTTAGGTAAATGTTACCATATTGTTAACATATTAGAAATTTTTATCGGAAAAGAAATTCACAAGTTTGTACAGCATATTTTTTCAAAAATTTTGAAATACATTTTCATTTTATTATATTTATTTTCTTTCACGTCACTAAAATAACTCCTAAATGTCTGATAAATTATATATATATGTTATAATAAATAAAAAAAAAAACTTTGGACGCAATTTTTTTTATTAAGTTTCTATTTAAATTCTTATTAACGCAAAGTTAATGTTTTCGTTACAAGAGGGAGCGATAAAGAAAACAAAATTTATTTTATGTTGTAGCGTGTATTCTAACGATTACACAATAGGTTATAGGTAGAAGTATTTAGCTTTCCATATTTAGTTTGATTAGAAAAAAAAATCATAGCATTTTGTATAATTTAAATGTGTTTATATAAATAAACAGTAAGCACTGTTTCACTTCAACGTATATAATTGGTATTACGAATATACCTAAGCTTTTGAATGTATGGAGCTGCTTTAACGTTTTAGATCTTTATAAAACAAATGGATATATTTTTTCTGTGTCTTTTAATCAGAGTAGGTGGATTTTTCCAAACTATAATAGTATAGAATAGATATTGTCTAACTTTTTTTTATAATTTTCTTTGAGCTCCATTTTCCATTAGACTATATATATTGTAGGTTGAAGTTTAAGATGTACACTTCACTCTCAAAATACGTACCTCTATATCTTGTATGATGTGTACTTACACTGCTGTATATAATATATATACTAAAAATTTATTTAAACTCACGTTTTCCACTATAAACATCATATTTAGTGAAAAAACTCGATTTTATTTTAACATCTTACTCACGACAAAATTGCTTTTTTTATTATTAAAATAAATTTCATGTTAACCTAACATTGAAAAATTGAGGGTGATAGCAACATAGGTGCAATTTACTTCATATTTTTCACCCCACAATTTTTACACGGAATATTTTTATTATTATGTTTTCCAAGAAATAATTAATTTATACAAATTTTCCATTACGTAAATTATGTACCACATATAGTGTATATTGTGAACCAGTATATGACAAAATAGAATATTTCAGCAAAAAAAAAATAATAAAAAATATAAATAAAATATTACGTACATGAATATGCAATAGTGCTCCATTATGATAAGATAACTGATCAAAAAATTATCCTGCATTTTTTTTTATATAAAATTTGTTGGCTTAAGTTTTAAATAAATAAATAAAATGGCTCTGAATTATCGAATTATAGGTTTTGGGGAAGATTTTAAACTGATATCTGTGATACAATTTATTGAAACTATCTGCAGATATGTGTTTAATGTTTATGTATTTTACGGTGACAATTTTTTTTACAATTTTCGATTTTCCAATATACAGTTTTTGCTTCATTTATAATTTTTCTGATACAGTTTTTAAATCACAAGATTGAGTGGAGAATTTTATTCTCTTGAAAATTTTTGCCTTTTCCTTTTAAACTCTTTAAATTTTACAACTTTTTAATCCCATCGACGAAGAGAAAAAGGTTATAAATTAATTACTTTGCCAAAATTTAAATAAAAAAAAAAAAACTTTGAAAAATCATAACTATATAATCATATCTAAACAAGTATTCCCATCGCGTATAATCTCGTGAAAACTTTTAGGCAATTAATTAATTAATCACTAACAAAAAAAAAACTTTTAATATTTGTTATATGTTTTATACAAATTCAATAAATTTGAGTATCATATTTTCAATAAAGAAAACTTTAATGAAATTTACCTGTCATATTTATCTAACACAAAAAAGCAGCACCTATTGGAAAATCTAAAATATTGTAGTGAAAAATTTACGTCAAAATCTAATGTATTTGTTCATACTTCAAACACATTTAGAATGAATTATCATAAATACTTATTTTTTTGAATTTGTCACAAAAATAATTATTGATAAACTTACAAATGAGAAAATTCGAAAGACATTTCTGTGAAAATGATTCGTGGAACCTTATTAATATTAATTAAGCATATCTCTACATTAATAAATCATATAATAATTGACTAAATACACAAAATTTTAGAACATAGCCTGAGTAGGTTTAGTTACCTATGATGATGATTGAAATAGAAATATATCGCGAAGATTATTTTTTCAATTGTACGGTTTTGTATCTCTGAATATAAAATGAGAATTCCTTTATACTCTGTAAGAAGATTGCATTAGTACGATTCGATATAAAAATTTAATTTTTTATCTTTTTTTCTTGAAATTTTCTATTTGATATGTCGTAAGACTGCTTGTGCGGTACCATATCAATGTAGCTTAAGAAAATTTGTCAGTCTAAATGATTAATAATAAAACATTGAATCAATTTTTACAACATTTTTTAAAAGGGAGTTCGACTATATGATATAAAACTTTATGTGATATAAGCCGATTTTCAAGAGGCGAAAAGATTTATTTTTGTTTTTTTTTTCAAAAATCATTTTTTGCTCTTCTCAAAGACTTCAAAAGGATTCTAATAGGCTTTATTAAGTTGATGTGTTTCTCAGCTAGGGCCGCTTATTAATAAAATACGTTTTATTTTATTTTCTCCCTTTTGCCAAAAAATTACATAAATCCTAAAATTCCACTGCATTTTTAAAATTTGAAATGATAAGAAAAAATAAAAACGATATTGATTTGTTCACATTTTAGTAGATATTAAGTTGTGATGGGGGGTGTATATTTGAAAAAGTGGGGCAGGGTAACAAAATCACGAAAAAAAACCACAATGACCTTTTTTTAATGCAAATAGTATACAAAATACGAAAAAAATCGCGCTGTATTTAAATCCAGGTAGAGACGTTTTTAAATGAGATACTATTTCAGAATAAACTGAAAAAAAATTACTATTTTTCTAAAATCGACAGAGGGTAATTTCTCAGGGTAGGGGGCTATCATCTTAGTCACCTAATAACGTACCGAATTTAAATAAAAAAATGAGAAAAAATATCACAAGACACTAAAATTAATTCTTTCAATAATATACCATAAAATATTGCTGATTTCTTGCCGCCGTAAATGCCATAAGGATTGGTTCAGGAAACATATTACATATTAATATTATAATAATAAAATATTTATATCATATATAGAATATAGTAGATAATAACTATTGTACAATATATATGTATACGATTTTATATGAAATATATTCAGTTGAAGCTTCAAATTCTATCATTATACTATATTGCTATAAATATATATTATATATGTATCTAGTTCATATAATATTATTTGTTATTATATGTTGCCACTCAAAAATATAATATACAAAAAAATCGGAATATATAATAATATTATAGGTATGCTTTTGTTCTTATGTTATTTGATGATGATGATTACGAACAAAAATATGTCATTTTATTATTTTTCTTTTTGCCTTTGTTTATTGAAACGAAAAATTCTTTTAAAAAAATTTCGTTGTCACTCGAGCTTATATTATTATTATTACATATATTATTATTATTACATATATTATTATTATGAAATATATATGAATTTATGTATATTATGAGTTTCGAATGAAAATGTATGATATGACCCAACAAATAGCTAACAAAATAGACTTATGTCGCTTCATCCGTAATATTGTTTTTTGGGTATATACACGGTTATAAAATAATGAAACAAAATAATATGTAGACGAGGAGATATGGGTATATTGTATAAAGGTTAAATTGCTCTTGGCTTTCTGATCCATCATTCCATGTCGTACAGGTGGTAAATTTTCGCTTTACTCGACATCCATACATATTAGGCAATTTGAAAAGTTTTGAAGTCTTTAGGTAAACTCTTGTTATGTAATTGATATATCGCTTTGGCGTTGTTGCGGAATTTTCGTTTTTATTATTATTGACGAGATATATATACTAAAAATCCTACCTATATATATAGTATAAGTATATACCATCATCGAGTATATTTAATAATGAAAACGGGAAAAATTCTTTTCGGTTTTGTTTTAGCCTTCTTGTTCAATATACGCCCGCCCAGTTTCCAATTGCCTCTACTTTCTTTTTTCTTCAACTAAACAACATTTTTGGTATAGTAGAAAGAGCCGCATTATTTTTTTTCTCCTCTTTTATTCGTATCCGTATTTATTATTGCTGATTATTAATAATATAATATCATGATATATAATAAAAATAATTAACAAAACTAAAAACGTTTAAACAGTGTGCAAATTTAAAGAAGTCGAAATAAATAATTTCTATATCTAAATGTTTAATAAAAGTAAAAACTACGTGAACGTAATTATACAATTATTGGTTATAACATTTCTCAGAATTGGTAAAGCAACCCTATAGTCAATAGTGGATTTTTTTTCAAAACCATACTAGCGAGAATAGCATCAATCTATACAAAAACTATTATCATTTTAGAGAACATACCCAATATATAATTGATCCATATATGATCTATACTTGGATCTATAATAAAAATATATTAAGATCATAAATTCGCAGTTCATTTTAATACTTAATTCAGAAATAATAATCAAATTTAGTTTAGGTAAATACTAAATTTAATTATGGTTTCTGGATTAAGTATGGAATTTATGTGGAATTATTACTTTAAGATCTCTCCAGTATGGATTGATTATGGTTTTTTTTCAATACTGAATTTATATTATATCCACAGTGCATTTGATTATGGAAAACCATACCAAAAACATACCAGCGAAAATGTCATCAATACATACATAAAACATACTAATTTCAGTAAGAATTCCATAATAAAATTCATTAATATTATAGTATGCGTTTCGAAAAAAAATCCACTAGAGAATCAATAAATGTTAAATTTTGAAGCTTTTATTTAAAAAAAAAAAAAACAACTCTATTTTTATGGCGATCGAATATAATTGTATATAAGAATCTTTACGTCGACATCCAAATACACCTGTTCCTGTTTTCTCAGCATTTTAAATTCAATAATTCTAAAAATCCGAAAATCATAATCTCTAAAAGCGATAGTTTCATTGATTTTATACTAAATTAAAAGTATTATTTTTCTAAGCTGTATATATTTGCATTTGTAAAATATTAAGTACTTAATCAAAATAGAAACAAGAACTCAATTGTTACGTATACATTAATTATCTTATAAATAACTTACCCAAATTATTATTTTATTTATTTTTCACTTTTGTTAAAATAAACCTTATTAAATCTAAATTCATCTTCTATATACTTATTGAGAAAAAAAAAAGCTACAAAAAGCCTGAAAAATTTCACCATTTGCTGTCTAAAATAATCATTTCTAAAAAAAAGAAACATTCAAATAATAAAATAAATCTCTCTTCATTCATATATTTTTTTTTTCTTTCGTTCTTATAAAACAGCATAAGCACTTTATTTTAATTTAATACTAAAAATAAAGGGCGATACTCAAACTCATCCTTAATTCCTTACAAATAGAATACCTGTTACTGTGACAAAAAATTCAGAAATAATATCTAATAATTATTGGCAATAAAGTCAAAAAATCAAATGATAAATAATATATTATAATTTATTCATTATTGAAAAAGGTTCATTAAATTCAAATTTATACATATTTTTTGATATTCATTTAATTCGACAGCTAAATTTAAAAAGGAAAGAAAAAAAAAATACAATGAGGAAAAATACAAAAAAGTAATAATCAGATAAACGTACGCATGTAATGCGACGTGGTGGAACCAATAGGCAGCGCGAAAATGGAGCTATACATACTTATATATTTTAAATCGGCTCAATTTTATATCCATTTTCCATTTTACCACAGCCACTTCATCAAAATAAATTTAAAAAAGATTTTTCATTTGTTTTTTTTTTTTTTTATTGGAAATTTTCTTTTATCTTTAATTCAAATATAAAAATATGCTCCCTCCAATCAAACTCATAAAATTTTCAATCATATTTCAAACATTTAAATACCATTAGAATGTTTACATTTACCTACTTATCCTTTTATTTTCGATGCAGGTGCTTGTATTTTTCTTCTTTCATCATTCCTTCTATCTTTCTTTTCTTTCGTTCGTTCTTTCGTTCTTTTTGTTCTTTGTTTTACGGGCAGGCAGGCATTATGGTAGGCATAAATATATTATTAGACGAGATTACGGTATAACATCAAGCTTATCTGAAGTTGTAAATTTCGGAAAGTTTCTTCTTTACCATTCGTTAGTGTCTTATATTTATTTCAAAAACATTTCTAATTGTACTTTGAATTTTTTTTGTTTCAGGTTTTTTTTTGGTAAAATATATGTGAAAAATATCTACATTATGGAGGACAACACGTACAAACACATTGCTGAGTTGCTAAATGATTATAAATTATGGAGTACAGAAATATAATGTGCATATCATCAATAACATTGATTATAATAATAAATAATTTCCATTGTTGAGTGCCGTGCCAAAATTACATAGACTTTAAAATTTTAACGGTTTACGTATTTTATTCATGACAGGAGCTACAATTAATGTTTGTTGTTGTTTCATCGCATCATATAACTTATTAAACAAATTGTTCAAATAAATATTGTCATTTATTTTTGCTATATAAATACAATTTATATAAAATATATGTATGTATATATAATTTTAAAGCACTGAATTATGGCTATGACAAAGATTTAGATTTCTATCAACATTTACATAATTCTAGAGAATATTGTGTCACGACAATATTTATACCATTAAAATTTTAATTTACATCAGCAATCGAATACTGAATTCAGAATATAAATTAAATAAATGGTGAATTTTAAACGTAGAAAAAAAGAACATTTCCATCATATCGATTTAGTACAAAGAAAAATAATATTTCTTTCAATTGATTAAATTAATTGAGAATGTGTGTTTAAAATAAAAAGTTATCATATTGATTATGAATCGAATTGATTAGTTTTTTTTTTGTTTTTTCTTTTAATTTTTGATTCTTTTGTTTTTTTTTTGTCTTTTTTATTTGATTATTTATTGTTGCTTTGGAGATAAAATTATTATAATAAACCTACCTACATATTAAATAATTCTGCAGATATTTAAGGTACTTAAAATGGAATTATGGTACACTCGCGTCAACATAAACAGTTTATATGTTATCGAAATTTTAACTATAGCTGCTAAATATGAGATCGTACAAAAAAAAAATCACCCCTTTACCGATCCCCATCCTGAATGTGAAACTTTTACCCAGTTACCCATACATCCCATATTCCTTTCCGAACCCACCAAACACATTTTTAGTGTAAATGAAAAAAAAAAGAATAAAAGAAAACTGTTTATGTTACCGCGATTATACTGTATTTATAAATTCAATTAGTAATAATAATAATAATAATAATAAAATTTAATTAATATTTTGTTCATAAATTTCATATGGCTTGGAATAGTACTGAAAGAAGTCTCAATAGATAGAATTCAACATGTTGCCTACAAATGTGATGTCTTTTATGAAAAAGGTATGTAAAAAGCTATTTATTTTTTTGAAATATTTATTATGAACATCAATCGTTACATATTTTTTAAAAAATCATGAATGTTAAGTGATCCGATATCGTTTTGGGTGGCATCCTTTTACAGATGGATGACTCCAGTTTAGTTGCATTTCTTTGTGCACTTTAATATAAGTACGTCCCACACAGTAAACTATACATATATACGAGTATATTCGTTCATATTTTATTTATTTATACGGATAAACTGTGAAGTTTTTATTTCAATTTTATGCTCCACTGACTAGAATAATATTTTCATCTTAAATTTTCTTTTTAAGAATTAAATATTAATTTATAGCAAAATGTCTATTCCACGCGATGGCCTTAAAATGTATTTAAGAAGAATATTTATGAAATATATAATTTATAAAAAGTGTCAATATTTAAGTATTATACATTAGCTGATACATTTAAGTATAATGTTAGCATTTATTACGTTTCCTATGTCTCCTATGTCGTTAAAAATCAAGCTATTTAAATTCTCCTAGTTTGCAGTGACACTGTTTACAATAAATGACAAATGACTTTTTGCATTAAATAAGAAGAAAATTCAGCATAAAAGCAACATCTGAAATGTAAAACAAAAATAATGAAATAACGCGAAATATATTCTGCAATGTAAATATTCCATTGCGATGATAAAATTAGAAATTTATTACTGCATTAATATGTATTAAGTATAATACCATACATAGCTTCTTCAATATGACTTCACAGAAAATTTATGATGATGGTGCAATTCATTCGTATAATGCGCTTAAATATGATTTTGTGTAAAGAAGAAAAAACTGCAAAATATTGCTAAAAAAAAATCACTTTAAAATTAGGCCTTTTACACTCCTATCCGACGCGTAAGTTTCTCGCCGCTTAACTTTACACCCATTAATTGAAGATAAATGTAATGTAAATGTAAAAGTAGTATTGTCACTTTCGGTGAGCCTAACATTTCTGTTGAAGAAAGTTTTAATTGATCTCTTCTAGTTTGCGAGATATTTCTGTTTAAGCATGTAATACAAAAAATTGCACGCAATTTTATTGTTGTTGTTGTAATACACGCTTAAACAGAAATATCTTACAAACTAGTGGAAATCAATTAAAATTTTCTTCAGATAAAGTGTGGGTCTCATCGAAAGTGACAATACTACTTTAACCATTAAAACAATCCGACTTATAGTTTTTGAAATATCGTCAATTAATTTATATTAAAGTTTATTATTTTTTTGAAATTCAAGTTTTTTAACGTTACGACAAAAATGAAATGTACTAATTTATTTTGCAGCTCGTTTTTTTTTTTTGATCGACCAAACAATAGAACCAAATTGGCACATTATGCTGTATACTGAATTGATTGCACTATATGCATATTATCTGAGAAAAGTTTTATTTATGTTAAATAATTTACAAAAAAACTTCTATTGTAATGACATTAAAAAACATATTGATTTATTAAATGTACTTATAATCTTATATGCTATAATAATTAAGATTTGAACCAAATTGCTTTTTTCATTTTTCTATTTAAAGTAGACAATTTATTATTATATTTTACATATATATAAAACGTTAATTCCGCGTTAATCTTTTGAGAAAAGCTCGGAGGGTTTGATAAAACATTAACGGAGAAGTATATATTTCTGTGATATGAATGCTTTCTGAAATTTAAGTTCCATCGATTTCATAATTTTTCGATAAATATTAATGGAAATCCATAATTTTCGTAATATGTCTTATAATTTATTAAAGCAAGTTACAATTTTTGTAATAATTATGGTATACATTTCTGTAAAACATTTGCGATTATGCTTTATACAATTATAAGGTATTTAAATAGTATATTTATCAAAATTAAGTGCCCATATATGCTAATAGTAGATGGCATTCTGTGTAATTTGTTTTCATTTTATTTTATGGTTAAGTTAAATATTGTCAAAAATATTGAAAATTAAGTAACACCCGTTGTGTGAAAATGAATGTAAATATGAATTCAGAAAATAGCAATTTTCAAAGAAGTATTACCAAATCAAAGCAATTAACTGCTGATCAGTGGACTACTTACTGTAGCTTTTGCTTCAGGGAACCGAAAACAGAAAAAAGTTGAGGCGTGGGGTGATTTATGAAGTTGCGGGTAAATTTAATGATTCTCGTTAAACTGTTTCTAGAATTTGGAAAATTCACTTTGTTAATCCTATTATTTATATAATTTACCCTAATTATATTAAATTTGAATTTTAATAAAGTTATACCATAATTTGGGACAAAATATAACCGGCAATGTATACCATAATTTGGGACAGAGGAAGTACAATAAGAAGGTTCCTTAAAGATATTCTTAAATAAAATGTGTGGAGAATTGCTAATTGTTAAATCTCTAATTTTAGTATTATTTCAAGTACTATCTATGGATAAAAATTCAATTCGAAGAATTAAAGAGCTGCTTACCCGTCAAACAAATTGATATTTTTTGCCTGAAAATGGACTGAAATGCGCCTGATCAGGCGCAAAAATTGGGTCAG
>JAABKK020014669.1:0-21089 GCA_011634745.2 Catotricha subobsoleta
AAATTCGAAATTCTCTATTCTTAAATATAAATTGCCAATAGTTGCCAGAATTATAAATAATTAAAAAAACTGTGAATAAAAAGATATATTTTAAATTATAGGACCAAGAATTTGCTTTAACGACTTTAGCAATATGCAGTTTAGCTGAACATGTTCGAAAGCGACAAATACGTAGATTATTGGATATTGCTAGTGGTGTTACTGATCAAAGTGTTGGTTGGTTATCATATTTTTATATTTATTTATTATTTTCTCCATTTGTTTTATTCAAAATAAGAATTCATATTTACGAAGCGCTCTTTGTTTACAAAATTTCTTAGACACAATTGCTATGGTAATTTTGGCGCTACGTTGCATTGTAACGGATCATCGACATCGACATTTACAACATTTTGTTCGACGGCCAGCAAGTGGATTAGCTGCATTACAAGGGCCAAGAGGAAGTTTTGGATCTTTAAGAAGTACAGCATTAGCAATGCAAGCATTACAGGATATAGAACCAGATCCAGGCTCATGGAATCGGTCTGCTGCATCAAAATGGATATTAGATAGACCATAGACAACGTCCCGATGGTGGATGAACTGAAGACCCATTGATAGATGGACAAGATCCCAGTATTGGTATTGGCTTAACTGCAGACATTATATTAGCATTGGGATGGAAAGGATTAGGTGTGGTTCGTGTATTACAATGTATTCATATTATACGCGAGCCAAATGATAATTAATCGGGTAAGTAAAAAGATGTTTTTTTTAAAAAAGAGTTACATTATTGTAAGGGACTTTCGTAGATGTAAATGAAACATAAAAAGTAAAGGAAATATTTTTTTTACTTATAAGCATTTATAAGAATTTATAAAAATTTATTAAATAAATTGGCTTGACTAATTTACAATATTTCTGTCACTATCAAGATTATCGTTTTTTTTCTCCTTAACTTTTTCTTTTTCTTCTCTTTTGCGTTTGGCAATACAGTATTTATGTTTGTTTGAATTTATATGAATATTCCATTGGTAATCTCCAACAAATGTTCTTTGACATATATCACAAAAATGGCTTATATGCTCATTAAGGTGAGAACGTGGATGCTCACGTATTTCTATTGGCTTTAATTCTGGTGAAATATTTTCTATATACGATTGTACAACATTCTCAGCTTTTAAATAAACATCGTTCATCCAATTGGTTGATGCCATTGTAGTGTCCAGAACATAAACAGGAGGTACATATCGCCCTTTGTTTAAAGTAAATCTATTTGTTACCCATTTTATTTGTTTCTTTGAATACTGTTTTGTATGCAAACGTAATTCTTCTAAACATTTTTCTATTAATTCTAAACCTTCTGGTTTTTGAATCACCAATTCAGAATAACTAATATTTTGGTTTAAACCCAATTTTATGAATTCAGTTATTTTTTCATCGCATTCTTCTTGATATTTTTCTAAATATGGAATAAATTCTTTAAATCCAATTGTTTGTAGTATTCCCTTAGTACAATCTAAAGTATTACCATCTTCGTTTATTTTGACGCCATCGTCATGTTCTTGTTTGCTAACAAAGCTTTTATATACCTGTCTAATTTCAGATAAAATTCCCTGGGCAACCATTCCATCTATGCGTTCATTAATACGTGCATTTAATACATTTTGATCACATTTTAACCAAAACAATATCAGATGTTCATATCGTAATGAACCGCCAAGATAATTACCACCTTCTTCATTGCGTTGCTCAGCATGTAACTCACTCATTCGTTTACCACTCTTCATATATACTTCTAAGGCAAGGCGTACTTTACGTTGATCATTTGGATGTAAACGCTGAGCTCTCACTGGATCAACTTCCGTTAATAGCTCATGTAAATATGATGGTTCTAATTTCTTTAGATCAGTCGGTGATAATTTCGACAACTTCTCGTCAACTGTTGACTGTTTGTCATTTTGGCTAGTAGTTGCAGATGAAAAAAAATGTGTATGACTTTCTTTATAATGATTATCTGAAGATGATATTTTTTTTACCGTTTCGGTCTGATTTTCTTCTGAATGCTTTCTTTTACAACTATCAGTTTGATTTGGTAATGGATGAATTAAAACATTCCATAACAGACTTTCAATATAATAGTTAGTTCCACCAACAATAATAGGTATTTTATCATCGTTCAATAGTTTATTAATAATTGGTAATGCTGCATCCCTAAAATCAACAATATTAAATTTATTAGTCATTCCATCACAAACATCTAACAAATGATGAACAGCTTGAGATTGTTCTGATTTTGTTGCTTTAGCCGTTGCAATATCTAATCCTTTATATTGTTGCATTGAATCTGCACTGATTATTTCGCCACCAAATTTTTTGGCCAATTCTATTGACAGTTTTGTTTTGCCGGTTGCTGTTGAACCCAAGATAGTAATTAATGGAGCCTTACGCAACATTTTGTAATATTTTAATTTCCAATCGAACCGAAACACAGCACTATTTATGAAATAAAATCGTAAAATTTCTTTCTGTTTACGTGCAAAAGCGATATGCTGTCAAATAGTATTTCGTATTACGATTACCAACAAGTATATACCATAGAATAATGACACTAAGAGGGTAAAATGCATAGTTCTAAAATGTAGTAATGTACCCAGAATTCACACCTCGATTAACACGTATTAAATTTACATTTATTGAATTTTTACAAACATAATAAGTATAAATATTAGACAATAGATATTTTGAATTTATAATTAAGCTTTAATAAATTTTTAATTCAATAATTCGTTTTATATCTATTAACTTAATACATAATAGATTTTCCAGCCAAAACTGTGCGCCAAACTTCTCTACTTATTGTGATTACTCTATAATTTTGTGGGTGCAACGATTTTTTTGATTTTTTTTTATTTGTTTTGAATTATTAATTATAAACTATATTATTAAGAGGTCTATTTACCAAAAGTCCTGTTGTGCTACCCGATTTTTCTCGGAAATGACTTATAATAAAAAAAAAAATTATATATGCAGACTTGAAGGCGCACACCGTTTGTCTCGTGGATGTAGGAATTAGAATTTTGAACTTTGGCTTTATATAGATTATAATTGAGCTTTAAAACCGACCCACGGTGGCTACATTGCCCTCTTATCTATCGAAACATCCAAACTGACCACTTTTTGTCATATTATTAGGTTTTATTATATAAAAATATTTTGATTTTTAAGGTCCTTAAAAAGCCACTGTTGCATATATGCAACAAACATAAAAGTACAAATTTCGCGCCGTCGTTTTAAAAGTATATCGTTCTCATAAAACTTCGAAGTCATTTCTTGTTGAGTTTTAATTTTTAGAACATATTTTGTAAAAACTAGAACTGTTTTGCAATTTAGTTTTATAAATAAATAAAAATGTGTTTCTTTTCAAAAAATAGTATAAATAAGACGCATTTGTGATGAATATGGATGTCATGTTACTTACAGACATCTCAAAATATTAAGAAACAGGTTCTGAATGCGCGTTCATACATATACGAATCGGTTCATGAGACATGAAATAGAATATTTGTATTAATAAAAAGAGACAGACGATGCGCAACCGGTCCCTTAATATTTTGAGATGTCTGTACGTAACATATTTTATAAAAATTAATAAATAAATAAAATAGTTGCTATGGAAATTGAAAACCGCCCTACGTTGTTTACAACGTTCTTTGTGTGATGTTTTAGCTCTGTTTATACGCGTAATGTCACATAACCTAAAAAAAATAAAAATCGGTTTTCCGGGACAACTATTATATTTTCATTTTTTGTAGAAAGCAAGCATTATTCAGGACATCATTGACTATCTACCTTTAATTATATATATATATATATCGTTTTTAAGGGAAGTAAATTCTGAAGAAAAATCATGAACAGTTTCGAGTGTCGACACTCGGACACTAAATATACGTTTTTTTATATAAAAAAATGCCGACGGGAATCGACACTCGACAGTGCAAAATATTAGAAATGACAGCTTTAACAGACACAAAACCGAAAATAGAAAAATGATTTTAATAATTTGAAATTTACAAGAAATGAACGCCAAACAATATTTTTGTGCTATAAAACTAATGAAACACGCATTATTATTTTTACATTATTTAACATTAACAACTATTGGGTCTACCTTGAATTTAGAATCAGTTTTATTTTTATTTCAAATGTTTTAATTCACAGATTTTACATTTTAGTGAATTTCTTTTGTTTTTTTTTTGTTCTTATGCTATTACCTCTCTGATTTCTGATACCTCAAGCACAATAGTCGCGTTGAAAAGTTATAATTTTTTTTATTTTTATTTTATTCAATAATTCCAGGATTGCAGTTTAAGAAGAAAAAAATGTAAGTTAGGTTAGTATGATCAACATAGAATAATTAATTAATTAAAATGTTTATTTTTATAAAACGATATACAAATTCATATGAAATAGTTTTATTTTATTTGTTAAAAATTTGTACCCGATCTAGAAGAGCACGAAATTGTTTTGTTCTAGATCGGGAATAAAACAAATTAATACAACAATTAAAGAATTTATATTGTTCATACTTAAAAAGAAGCGGTTAATATATAAAAAAAAATAATTATTTTAAACTATTTAATTTTTCTTTTGCTTGCTTTCTTTTGGTCTAATCTTCATCAACATTACGTTCACGATTATTACGTTGGTTATCTCGATGGTTATCTCGATGGTTGTCTCGCTGGTTATCTCGCTGGTTATCTCGCTGGTTATCGCGCTGGTTATCGCGTTGGTTATCTCGTTGGTTGTCTCGTTGGTTGTCACGACGGTTACCACTATTCCATCCTCCTTGTTGATTATTCTGATTGCGACGGTTTCCACCGCTGTTCCATCCACCTTGCTGGTTATTTTGATTACGGAAATTACCACGATCACCCCTCTGTCCCTAAAAAATAAAACGAACATTAAAAATAGGATTAAAATATTGTAAACAAAAAACGATTTATTTAAAAATAAATAAAAATAGACTTACGAAATTTTTGACTTGATTCCCACCGCGTTGGAAGAAATTGTTTCCTTGTTTCATTTCAAAGATACGTTCATTTGCGTCCACTAAGTTTGTAACTTTGTCGGCCAATTGCATGGATAGTGCTTGTAAACGTGATGGTTCTGAACGGTGCATAACAACAGTTTCTGTTGGATCATCTAATGAAGCCATTAATTCTTCATTAATAATCATTTTGCTAATCAATGAATGAACTTTCGGTTTTGGCAATTCAAACATTTGTGCCAAACTTGGAATACTTATCGATGAATAAACATTGGAATAAGTAAACAAATATGTACGCAATGATTCCTCTTTAATGAATTTAGTTAACATTTCTCGAACACGATCAGCTTCATAGAATAAGTCCCATACTTTTGTATTCATTTTTTTGTTGACAATAAATGTAGAGCAGGCTGTCCAATTACCACACCGCATAGCTTTAGCTGCAGCAACAACATGTTCACGCATTGATTCTGGTGGACCCACTAATGATTGGCGTTCAGATGATCGTAATTGCTGATAGAATGTTTTACTAAATTGAAAAAAAAAAAAAAAATCATTAATTTTTTTTAATGGAAGGTGCTTTCGAAATATCGGACTATCTTTTCATTGAGCATACATTTTCTGGAAAATTTAATTGAAATAAAATGAGATGCAATTACTTTGTAATTTTCAATTCAATTTAGCTAATTGAGAATACGATTCAATCACGGATCTGAGAAATAAATTTTTATTCAAATAATTTAAACCACTCGAAATGCATGAATTCCTAATATGTTTCCCTCCCTTAATCGATGATTTAAGGTACAATTACAAGCTATTTATATATATGATTATCATAAGTTGCTACACCTGTTTAAAAATTATCGCAAAGTTTTGAACATCTCATACAAAACTTTCTCTGATTTTCGAATTTTTTTAAGTCCAAATAAATAAAGAATTAAATAAATATCAAAATTAATTTAGCATCTCATTAAATTTGATACTCAAGTGGACTACAATAATGAGAATTTAAAATAGTAAAATATTGCAAAAGACTTACCTGATCATTCGACGTCTTGCATCAAATTCATGAGCAGCCATATAGGGAATTTCTAAAAGCATAGCCGAAACTAAATAAACGCATTCCAATAATTCTAAATTTATGTGCATATGGAATGGCATTTGACGTTGCTTTTCAACTTTTTCTTGTTCTGGACTGCGTTCATGTTGTCGCTAGAAAAATCAATTAAATTGAAATCAATTGATTTTCTACTACAAAAAAAGGAAGTCACTAGAAAAAAAAAACTAACCTGTGGTAATAAACCTTGTGCTAAAAGTTCCTTTGGTTTGGCGGTCATCATTAAATCAACCAAACATTGATGTGCGTCTTTAATGCTGCCTTGACGGAACGCACACAAACCCAGATTGGCCATCATACGATTATAAAGAATTTGTGTTGGAGGATCTGAGTGTTGAATATTCTCTTGTAAATGACTCATCAATAGCAAATCACGTGCCTGGAACCAATTATCATGTAATGCATGATGATAAATATGTGATAGAATAGCACGAGTACGCAAACGATCTGTATTATCTTTGGCGTAAATATAACGACAAAGTTTCTCCATTTCATTCACGGTTGTGACTGTTTTCTCATCAACTTCCTTGTTTTTCTTTTTCAAAACAGTTGTATCGAATTTATAGTATAAATGATCGATTTTTCTTAAATAAATACGACAAATTTCAGTTTCTGTACCAATCGATTCTACGTACGTTAGAACTTGTTCAATTATGTTTGTTACACGTACTTCGTCCTTTAATCTAAAAACAATGGTAATTGAAATAGATAAAAGTTTTTTTTTTTTACATATATACCAATATATTAACACACTCTTTGCGGCTAAAATCAATAAAAATAAACTAAATATAGAATAACTTACCGATCAACATATTCATTTGAATGTGGATCACATTCTTTTAGTAGTTTTGTGAATTCGTCATCAAGACGTTCAACAGCTGTCAAAGCACAACCACGTAAAAAGTATGGTGGATTCTCATATTCTTCCTGTTCTTCATGAACTGATTCAGACAAAGTAATACTTTTTGTATTCAATAGAATTGTTATTAAATCCGTTATAACATCTAATAGTTTTGTCCAATATTCTAATTTCATTGGCTCATTTACTTTTGGATTGTAATCAAAAATGGCTGATACAATATTGAAACGAATCTTGCATGCAACAGCATCGCCTAAGTTATGTAATTGAGCGATGGCTTTCAACTCAAACAATAACTCAATTTGTAAACGACGATCTGTACGTTTTTTGCCACGAGATGCCATAATCTATAATTTATTATTTATATTAACAAATTGAAAAAAAAAAAAAATATGTAATAGTAAAACTAACCTCATTCAGTTTATTGAGAACTAAGCGAATATCAATCTCAGCATCTTTAGCAAACATTTTCGGTTTTTCCGATGATGTGGCTGAACCTTTTGTAACCGTTTCCCATTCACCTTCTTCGTCATCATCTTCACGACGCTTACGTGGTTTACCTTCTTTGCTCTTTTTCTTTTTCTTCTCACCATCATCAATATCCTTGTCATCTTTATCGCTGGCCTTTTTCAAAAATCTTTCACGAATATTTACATATTGTGTTTCTTCTTCAGACGAATCTGAATCAGAATCACTATCTGATCCCCAATCAATTGAATCATCTGAATCTTCTTGATATTTTGGTGCTTTTTTCTCTTTTTCAACGACTTCCTTTTTAAATGTAACAGCTTTTGGAGCTGGTGCAGTTCCCTCATCTGAACTTTCACTATCCTCTTCAACTTTTTCTTCCTCTTCATCATCATCATCGTCTGGTGTTTCACGGAATTTAGTTAAATCAGCCTCAAAATCTTTAATATATTTTCGAAATTTTTGACGAAGTGTGCCCAAAGATTTTGAATTATTTTTCGATAAATTTTTACGTCCGTCTCGATCTTCCCATACTTCGATAATGAAATCTTCTAATTCAGCTAACGAACGAACGAAAAAGCGAGGCGTAATTCCATTTTCCTCCTTTGTAATCACCGGTAATGCCTTTTGATATGCGCGAGTTAAATCCTCAAAACTTTGTAAAATACTTGCCATGTCTTTAATTTTACGATGATTACGAATAGCTTTTATTAAATTTGATAAATCTTCGTATCGTTTCTCTTTTGTCGACCGTACAACACGTTTAACTTCTTCTTCTTCATCGCTAAACTGCAACAAAAAATAATAATAAATATCAGATCAAAAATATTCGAAAATATTTTTAACAAAAGAATAGTTTTCTTTTTTATTACAGTAAATGTAGCAGCGGCTGGACGATTTACAATTTGCTCTCTATCACTATCGCTATCAGATTCACTGTCGGAACCACCAGTTGCAAAAAATCGAGACATGATTCAAAAATATTTTGTCCTTATGCACTTCACCTAAAAATTGAAAAAATATGAATTATTATAACGAGACAGAGCTGTAAACAATTATTTTTTTTTTTAATCTGTCGCACGTTTGCATATCAAATCAAAATATTTTTTTTTTGGTTATGTACAATCACAGCACACAGCGAAAGTATGCACAGATACAATTTACGTCGTGGCCATTTTTCTTTCGGCACATTGCCACATTATCAAACTTTTTAAAAGAGTACAAATAGCCAATAATTTATGAAGAATATTATGAATTTTATTAAATTTAATTTCGTATTTACATTAATTAATTAATTTTCGATAAATTAACGAAACACTTACAATAATTTAATTAAAACTTGTTTAAATTGTGAGAGTGATACACCGCACAGTATTCACACTTGTGAATGAAGTATTTGGAAAGTCAAATAAGCCAAAATGTCTGAACAATTTCGATGATTTCGATGATAAGTATTTAGCGATGTAGAATCTTTTTTAATACAATACGTTAAAAAAAAATATTTGGATCATAAAATCATTGATTTTGTTTCAATTTTGGGATAATTTTAGATTAATTAAAGTAATTCAATAAGAGCGTTAGCTTTATTTAATTCTACCAAAAAAAAAAAATAACTTTTAACTCGTAAAAAGAAATGCATCTAAATTGGATTATTTATCGAACACGTCTAATTTCTTTCAAATACATAGTATTATTTATTTGTATTTAGGTTCATAGTAAGTTCATATTATTTATTTATTTTGATTATTATAGGCTATGTGCAACGTGTCAAAAAAAAGTAGGCTTATTCACATCTGACGGCTTGACGTTGTATTATATGAACTATTCAACATTTTTTGTTGTTTATTTAAAAAAAAAGTCATTTTTGTTCATGTTTGTGCAATTATTTCTGATTAATAGAAAGTATTTGATTAATAAAGAAAATAATAATAGTAATCGGACGCAGTTTCGTAAATAATTAGATTGATATTTGCTTCAAAAATATGCTTTATTGTGAACTGTTCATTTTAAAAATAATAAATATAATGTCAAGCCGCCAGTTGTGACTATAGTCTGTTGTGACTAGGCCTATTTTTTTTGACACGTTTGCACATGTTCTATTAATACATTCAGCGTACATCTTTCTCACTTCCTAAGTTCCTACTGAATGCTGGCACGACGACCCAATACAATAATGATTGCCTCCATTGTAGGACTTGAACATATATTTTTCTGGGAACTACAAGAAACCAGTCTATATCTAGAAGAGATAGAAACTATTACTAACTTAATACTAAACATATAATTAAAGTTTATAAATGCCGCTATTAGCCGTCACACTTCTATAAATAATAATTTTTTTGTTTTCTTACATATAATATATAAATATATTAAGATTCAAGTGATAAAAACATTAGAAACCTAAATAAAATCTCTATTATTTTTGAGTATTCAAAAAATATATTTTAAATTTATTCCTAAACGTATTCACAAGTGGTGAATTCACAATATCTTCCGGGATATCATTCCATAATTTACTTAAGGGGTTATCCCATATAGAAACGTACCGTCAGAATAATGTTCCGAATCATGTTCAGAAACTATTTGCATTTCATTTTTCATCATAGTAATGAGTGAAATGCAAAGAGTTTCTGAACATGATTCGGAACATAATTTTGAGGGTACGTTTCTATATGGGATAACCCCTTTACATCCACTAAATGAAATTAAATTTTGGTCACGTGATGCAAGTACACCAAATGCACCAAAATTTTATATGTAAAATACAGAAAATTGACAAATCCTTTGATTCAGCTATATTTTATTTTATGCCCATACTCCACACAAGTTTCTAGCAACTTGACTTGAAAAATTGTGAAAAAAGAATGAGAGGTAAATATAAAATTACAAGTGAGCAAAGAGTTCAAGAAATACGAAAACATGTAAAAATTGGCCCAAGTTCCTAGAAACTGGTGTGGAGAGATGAATACAAAATAACATATGGATGAAGCGTGAGAGAAATGATTGCTTTGTTGCGAAATTAAAAAATTGAATTTTAATTCAAAATGTTTTGGAAATCTTTATATATAAATGTGATTTTCCATTCGCTTTTCGTTCTTTTTACATAATTTTTATAGTCAATGGGAAATATTTACAGCATTTCAGTGAGTCGAAAGACGCTCCAGCTTGTAATTTTGTGAGTATATGAAAAGTCGAAATGTTTTAAGTAGGTACTCATATTCTATTTAATTAATTTTAAAATTATTCATTAGCGCACAAACTCACAAAGCTGACTTATAGCATCTTTGTTGCCGCGAATTGCTCTATAGCAACTTTCGCAAAAGGGTCTAACTTACATCAAATTATCTACGTATTTTGAATCATTTGGTGTTTGTTAGGTCATTTTTCGAAAGCAACTAATGAAAATTCACGAACAATTTTTTTTCTCATGATGTCTGTATAAAGCGAGCATAAACATTAAACATATTCAGAAAAAAATATAATAAATAGTTGAAACTTAAAAATGTTCGTTATGTGAATGAGGCCTTATGTTAGTTGAATTCATAGAAAAGATCAATTCGATATTGTTCGATGTACGAAAAAATGTCCATCATTTAACTTTACAATATTAGATTAGTTCAGTGTAGAGAACAACAAAACAGGACGCTGACCGGTCATACTTTAAAACGTTATTATTATTAAATAATTATTCTTTTCCCCCGACTGGTATGTATTTTTTTATAAAATATTTATTCTACAAATATCTGCAAAATTAATTTAATTGAAATATTCGGAGAAAAGAATAGAAACTGAAATCAAGAAGTCTTGGTGTGGCATTTTACTTTTTTTTTTCATTTTTTTTTCGTAATGGCAGCTCTTTGGCATTTTTTTTTTGTTATTCTCAAAATTTTTTTTTTTGTTTACATCATTTTTATTTCATATTTTAGTTTTTGGATTATAAAAAGTTAAAAAATGGCAACGAGAACTGGAGATACTGTTGAAGAGGAATTTTCTGTGGAAAAGGTTATTGATAGACGAGTACGAAATGGAAAGGTATGTTTTATTGCGTTCATGTCAAATAGGTTAGGTGCCATACTTTTTAAAATGAGCATATTAACTGTAAGATTTGTACAAATCGTTTCAATTCAAATTTTTGATTTTTTCGTTTGTTTTTTTTTTTAATTTGTGTTAGGTGGAATACTATCTTAAATGGAAAGGTTACAGTACAGACGATAACACGTGGGAGCCCGAAGAGAATCTTGACTGTCCTGACTTAATTTCTGCTTTTGAAGATGCAAGAAAGAAAAAAGAGGCAGAAGGTAAGAGCAGTGATGGTCAGTTAATTTTTTAATATTTACTATTTAATTTTAATTTGGGTCTATGGGATCAACCCATATGAAAAAAGAAAAAGAAAATCCAATTAACAAAAATAAAATTCATTTCATATTCAGGTGGTAAAGAGGAACCGGGTAAAAAGAGGAAAGGTGGCATTAGTCCAATACCAGCTGATAAATCACAAGCTGCGAAAAAGAAAACCCCAGATGAGAAAAAACTACAAGGCTTTGATCGAGGATTAGATCCAGAAAAAATTCTTGGTAATTTTTTTTTTCATTTAAAATTATTATTATTATTATTATTAGAATTAATAAGTATATTATTTTAATCTTTGTTGCTCTTAGGTGCCACCGATAGTAGCGGACAACTGATGTTTTTAATGAAATGGAAAGATACAGATGAAGCCGATCTTGTACCGTCATCACAAGCAAATATAAAATGTCCTCAAATCGTTATTAGATTTTATGAGGAAAGATTAACATGGCATCAGACAGCAAACGACACACCAGATAATATAAATTAATTAATCGGTTAGTTATAGTTTTTATCCCACTCCGACGTACATATTTTTCAAATTTCTTAAGTTTTTTTTTTTTTTTTGTTTATATTTTTGTGATTGATAATTACAATAGTGTCGGTATTGCTAATTTATCTTCATATTCATTTAATACCTATTAAAATATATGAGTTAACTGTCAGACTTTGTCACAATTCATACAATATTAAAATTATGAAAGAAAAATTAATCAATGATAAAACTCATACTAAATTTAACTTAAAATTGATGTGTTTTAATATATTGTAAAAAAAAATAAAAATAAAATTGTACTTTGAATATGACTAGTTTTAGACAGTGCGGGCTGCGGCCAATTCAAATTTTGACTTATATGAATGATATAAGAATTTTGCATTTATGAACATCAATACCGCTTTTAATCTTACGCAATACATTCAAAGCCATTTAATTTTCTTTCTTCTTTTGCTATCGTTCAGTGTGTAAGCGTGATTTATTTTCAACTTACTTAAACAATTTTCTTCTTTTTATTTTTATTAAATAATTTACTTTCTTAAACACAAAATTTTCATAAACAAGAAAAAAGAATTGTGCGAATAATATATTATCAGAATAATCAAATAGTTTTAAAATAGAAATAATTTGAAAATGTATTTATTTTCATTTTCAATCAAATTGTTTTCAATTAAACTAATAAAATTAATTTGAATTACCAATAAAAATACAATAACAGCAATAATTCAATTGATTAAATGAAGAATGAATAAAATATAATTTTAATTTTATTTGTGAAATGGCATAATATACTTACTCTATTTTTTGTTTTTTTTTTCTTCTCAAAAATATGAAAATAATGAAAGTATTTTTTTCTTTATCAGAAAATATGCTGAGTTTAAAATTGCGTGGTTTCAACTTTCAATTGCCGAAGACTTTTTTCGGTTATTAATTTTCTTCTTCGTAATTTCGAAATATGATTGAGAAATTTAAATATGATGTATTTATTCATCAAGACGTCGTAAGAAAAATATGAGATTTTTATTATTTTTTTTTTCTTTTAGAATTTATATTCAATTAATAAGTACCACTATAAAATAAAAGGTAAGTATGATCTATACAAAATTAGTATAAATTGAATTTTTATTGTTTATTAAAAATCAACTCAATTTACATTATGGCACCCATTTTATAACCTCGATCTTTGATACTCTGTTGTAAACTAATTAAGTATCTTAATGTTATAACATTTGCTTTCGCTTCTTCTAAATTACCAATTTCTAATGATGACTCCAATTTTTGTTCAAATTTAAATCTATCTTGTTGAACTTTCATTAGCAATTGTTTTAAATCCTCTAAAGTTGAAGCGTTTTCAACCTATTTCCGTGTGAATTTAACAAAAAGAAAAACAAAAATGATTAAAAATAATGTCCTTAGAGTGTGTGTAATGTTGTTGTTGATCGCATCTTTTGCAGCCGGACTGTCTAGTTAATATATTCCGCTGCTAAATTGTTCAAAGATGGATTAAATTCTTCATTAACCACACAGTTCGGATTGCAAAAGTTCCGTTCAAAATAACAGACACGTCTGTAGAGCAATAATAATGTGTTACATATAAGTACCTCTTCATTACGATCCATCATTTCTAATAAAAATTCCGTATTTAAAGCAGTATTACCTTCTGGAATTGTCACACCATTCAATTGCAATAAGTATTCGCCTCTTTTAATTGGTGATAATAGTGTTTTGTAGGCTTTATTAATTAACGAACTCCAATCAGCTGACATTTTTTGTTCTATTTCTGGTCTGTATTTAATGAATAATGCTGAATTAGTATTTAGTAATTTTTTTAATTATAATTGAACTTACTTATTGCCATATTTATCTGGATGTAAATTATTTTGAAGCTGTCGAAAGCGCTGAGTTAAATCACCACTGTCTAAATTGTATTTTTGTTCGTAACCCAGCAATTGAAAATAGTCCTAAAGTAATAAAAAGTGTTATGCAAAGTTATGCAAAAGCAGTTATTTATCTCGAGCTCACATTATCTGTTGGTGGTTCTAACAATGATCCACAGCTCGAACAAATAAATTGTATTATTTTCGTTGAATCCAATTTGGAACTACAATTCCAACATTTTCGATCATCATTTTGACAATAAAACCTTTTTGGATTGCTAGCTAATTTAATAAAATCCAAATTCTTTGATTTCATTGTTAAATACGTTTGTTTAATTACATTTAAATTATTATTTATAAACAAAGACTTTGTCAAAATATTATACATAAAATTGAGGTTATGACGTTTCATGATTTTTATTTAATATTAAATTTTTTTCAAAAAAATAAATATTGAATTGAATCAATTAACATTTAATTTGAGATCGAAGTAATTCAGTTATTGGCTATTTAATACTCAAACGATGAATAATTAGTTAAATAAAAATAATATGAGTTTAGTCGAAAAAAATATACTAAGCAATACCAGTTATGTCAAATCAAACCGCATAGCATATAAGACTGATGTCAAACAGAAACAGAATACCGGGACAATTAGTGCATGGCTTGGATTCAAATACTATCACAAATATTTTGACAGTTGCACGTTTATATTTTAAAACAAGTCATTATTTTCAATATAAAACTGTGAAGTCCATTTTTATAACATTCCTACCTACTTACTTTATACCTCATTCAAATCATCATTATTAAATAATAAAGTTAAGGAAAGCTACACAAAAAAGTCTTCCATGATTGATAAATGTTTCCCAAAATGAAGTTTTCGCATAAATTTTTTATAAATCAATTATTTACACTAAAACTGTTTTTTGAGGGTATTTTAGGGGGGAACAATATATAGAAAAAAGTTTCGTCTTTAAAAATGAATGGGGTATAATTTAATGTCGTCGGCCACTTGGTATGGTATCTATAATATTATGGCGGACAAAATATTTTGTATGAAAAATACAAAAAATAGAACCAGAAATCAGGCAACTTAACAATGTGTAAGAATCAGAAATCCGACAACTTAACACAAAAATAGAAAATAAATTTAATCGGTTCGATTATGCGGTTTGTTTTTCAATTTATTTGTGGAATGTGGAATGTGTATTTTCATGAGTGTGGACTTTAAGAATAAGAATTTGAAAGTTTAAGTCGTTAGAAATAATGTTCTTTCTGGTTCTTAACACATTTTAAGTTGCCTGGTTCTATTTTTTGAATTTTTCATACAAAATATTTTGTCTGCCATACTATGATGGCTTCCAGTTCTTCTAGATACTATAGCTCTTCCGTACGGAAAAATGCGAATGAGCTCGGCGTCCGCCCTAAGCTTGCTAATACGAAATCCAAAAATGCCGCCTCTAAATAAAAAAACAGCTTTTTTCATTTATTAAATTATATTGTGTCTTTGGTAAGATAAATATCTTTCATACATTTGTGATTTTGTATTTCTTAGAATTTTTCACTACAGCGATCTTAAAACAGTAAAGTTCAGAATTTATAAAAGCTTAGCACATAAGTTTTGCAAAACATAAACGGAAATGGAAATATTTATTTTCTTTAATCAAACTCAAAAGAAAGAAGATAAAAAAAAATTATTTAAAAAAAACAATTATTGGTATAATGAAAGTATTGGTTTTGTAATTTTTTTTTACCACTTTTTTCTGGATCTCGGGACTGAATGGTCGAATTTTGATGGTCAATATTAAAAAGACGCAGATTTTTTTTTTGTGAAAAATAAAGTTGTGTATTAATCCATTGGCAGCTCGTTTTTGAAATATCTTTTGATTAATCTACAAATTTTTAAGTGAATTATTGGATGATTATTTACTAATATTTAGAAAGAAACTGATGAATTAAAAAGCCTTCATATAATACAATGCGTAATGTGTTTATTATTATTGTTTTTTTTTAATTAAAACATTATCAATCATAGCATCAATCATAGCATACGCAAAAATTATAATATGTATTCTCTTATACAGCGTTTCGTATGATATAAATAATATAATATATTCACTTTTTATGTCTTGGGAAGTACAAAATAAATGTCTATTCCCTTAATATGTAGTTAGTTGTTTTGTTGTTTTATAGTTACGAAAATAGCTACTCGAAATTCGAATTACATCTTGATGTAGTACTTAATTAATATGATTATTTATGGTGGATATATCAACAAGCACATATGTGATATTAGACGCGAGAGTAAGTACAAATGTACAGAAAACAACTTTAGAAATTCTCAACACAAAAAAAAAACTTTTAATGACTTTTCGTTGTAAATGTTCAAGTAAACTGAAAATGTTGCCTAATAATTTTTATTTTGACGAGTCCAGGCGGTGTATAAGTCTGGTTTATTATATTTTCTTTTATATTACCAAAGTCGTTTGGAGTGTGTATTAAGGAAACTGATATGATGATAAAAAGGTAATAGCTACATTTGTTATATTTCTATATTATATTACAAATGAGCAATGAATGACCGACCTCGTAGAGAAAAAAAAGAAAAAAAAAAAGATTCATATATAGGATCTAAAAAATGTTAGAAAATTTGATAGAACAAGGCTTTACTGAAAATAGCATATAGTTAACTGTTTATGGTTTTTCAACCTTATTACAATTTGTTTGTACTTTTAACATTATTGTAATATTATACAAATATAATTACAGATACCAATTTAAAAGATGAGCAGTTTTATCCTATGTCGCATTAAAATTCATTTTATTTTTATGTGGGTAAAATAAATGGATGAAATTATTCAATATAGCCATCCAATAATAAATTATTTAAAACAAATATTTAATATTGCCTTTTATTTTTATAGCTTTGTAAAACAATACATACATGAATTTATAGTACATAAAATAAATAGATACCGGGGTACCCGATACATAAGTATGTATATCTTGTTGTATCTATACTATTTTTTTTTAAGTTCATTTCATTTATTTAGTTTCAAATTTCAATAAGTTTAACCTCTCAGGTATAACTAACACTATATTGGATAAGTTCGGTGTCTGTTTTGTGTGCCACTTTAACATCGCAGTGGACCTTATAAAATATATATTATATTCTCAGCTACTGCTATATGTATATGAATTTGTATTGGCTACCTATCCATACTTATATAAAAAAAAAATATATATATATACATATAAAAATAAAATTTAGAAAGTTACCCATTTATTATGCTGTAGCATAAATCATATAGCAACATAATAATAAATGAGTAACTTTTCTAATATGAAAGAATGTCAAGATTGAACTGTGATGTTAAATATGAAGAAAAAAGAAGAAAAAAACACACACACACAAAGTTAAGCCACATACTTTGTTTGGTTCGAGAAACATTATACAACTTTTATATTAAAATCTTCAATATTCTGTATCCTTATAAATATAATATTTCTCAGACTTTTGAAATGTTAATGTTTCAAGAAAATTTTGAAGTGAAGCAAAATATGCAATTTTTTTGTTATTAATGTTCAATTTGGCATTAGCTATTAATGATGCTAATTTTAATTTTAATTTTTTTTTTTTTTTAAAGTTTTAAATGGGTTGAGTACTTTTTTTGTATTTACTTCGCAAGTGAAGTAGAAAAGCTTTACGTTATTTATAAGAAAATATATGTCCACAATAAAATCTTTGGGATATAGAACACACAAAAATATAAATGGTAATCTCAATTGAATGAAAATGCAAATAGAAATAATTATACTTGATTGTTGGCTGGTGGAAAGATTATTAATTATAATAATAATGATTGCTGAAAAATACTTTGAAGCAATAAGAGTCAAAAACAGATTTTGTTTTCGAGATAATATTATTCGAAAAAAGAATTCTTCATTTTGTTTTTTTTTTCTGTAATTAAAAATGAATTTTTAATTTTAATTGAAATATTATTTGATGAAGGAAGAGACGTTTTAAATAATATTAGAAAATTGGATGAGAATTTTCTTATTTTTTTTTCTTATTATTTTTTACTTTTTTATTTTATTATTTTTTTTTTGTTGCTTTTAATGAATGTGAAATTAGATATATAACAGCGGTATCATCATTTTATGATATTACATATTTTATTTTAAAATTAAATGAAATGGAATTAGGTAAGTAATCGGTGTACAAGCAGTGTTTTGCGTTTAAACATTTTTCTTACTATATGTATATAATTATAGTATATATTTTTCTTTTCATTAATATACACATAATAGAATGAGAGCATACCTACATACGGGAGCGATAATAATTTATCAAGTTTTTTTTTTTAAATTGTGTAAATGGACTTTTAAGCATTTATGTCTTGTATTTATGATTATGATAAGTTGAAGGCAATGTAATATTAAAAAAAAAGAAAAAAAAAGTGGATAATACTCGTACGCAATATTAATTTTTCTTGCTCTTAGTAATTTTCTCATTTTCCTTTCTTGTTGGTGGTTATCATAATCGTGCATGTATTTATAAATAGATAATACAATGTATTTTATATTATAATAAAATATATTCTTATGTATATTCGTCTACATAGATGAGAAAAGAAAAAAAAAAAACAAAACATAAATTGTATTAAAAGATTTTATTAAGCTCTATAAGATAAAACACAGCATATAGTAATTGCCAGGGTTTGGATTTTCTTATGAGTTATAAACACTTTTTAAATATAATACTATTTTATTGATTTAGAAAATGAAGATTATGATGATAAGGTGTGTTTTGTGAATTTAAAAATAAAAATAAAGATTCTGTAAAATTATAAGATTATAAATGATGATGAAATATTTATGGAAAATTTACTACAAAGATAATCCGATTAGAAATAAATATTTATAATATTTTGTGTTGCAATTTGACGTAAATTATTTTCATTAAGAAAACATCTTTTATAAAATCTTTGATCTGTGTTCGTAAAAATGTGTATTATGGATATTTTTCCTAAGTACAGTAGATGTTATTAACAAACAAAAACTTTTTACTTACTTTTTTTGAACATTTATTATTTTTAAATTACTCTACAGTTTGTCTTCGGTATTAGCCAGTCTTATCAAGATAAAATATCCATAATATCAATTTTTGTTGAAAGAGGATGAAACAGGCATACTATAATGTCAATATGTAACCTGCTTTCTTCCACTCAGCAAAAGAAATACAAAAGAATCGTATTAAGAATGAAATCTGTCTTTACAGCTGAGGTTATAAATTTCAATAAGGCATATCTCAGGATATCTTTAAGTTAAGACATTTATTATATACAAGAATGCATATATCGGTCGTATGCAAGACGTGTATAATTCATTTCTGTTGCACATATATTACACCAGTCTGATTGTAAGGTTTTTTCTACTGTGCATGCATTTGCTTATATATACCCAATGGAAGAGATACAGTGTCTATATTTGACTTCGTAGGCACAAACAGCACATAATGAAATCATTTTGTGTTAAATTTGTCTTTGCAAAATGTTATAAACATTATTCTTGTCGTAAAGTAACTTTGTGACTTATAGAAATGTACAAATTCTGTCTACAGAGTGCGTAGCGTATATGTATGACCAGTGTTTCTTATTTCTTTTTTTTTCTGGGTTTGAATATACCATGGAGATTATTAAAAATTATTTCAACCAAAGAAATCTTTTATTTAAAAGTAACCTCAGAGATATTCTCTATTTCATTATCAGAGACCGAATTTATTTCTTTAGTTACGCAAAGATGCAATAGCAACCAGTTGATTGATTAGAAAAACACGTAAAACTGAATTCATATTATGTAAATTGTAAACATCAAGTGTTGGAAGGCGAAGACTTGATAAATATAAAAATATATATTACATCAATACGCTTATTATTCTTGTACCCTTTTATTCACACATATATAAGCATTGAATATACAACCTTAAGTTAACCATAAATAAATCTTTGGTTACCTTTCTACATAATATATTCGTAATGTGTAATGAATAATGATAGAATATTTACCAAAAAACCTTACAAGTAATTCTAATAACAGGTTAGTGGTTCGTATTCGTATATGAAACCACAAATTCTAAAATTTAATTTAGTTGATTCATTTATTTATACATTCATATAAACATTTTTAAGTTGATTATCACAATTTAATTGAATACGAATAAAATACTTCTTTGGAAAATTCGTATTTATTTAGAGATTTATAAATAATGTTTAATAACATTCTGTTGAAATGCAATATGTTAATTTCAAAGAGTATTGAAATAATAAATAATCCAGCTACCAATGGATTGGTACACAACTTCATTTTTGTTAGGAATGTTACTAAAAGAATTTTATTTTCTTCAAAATATGTGTATAATTTTTGATTTCAATCCGCTCACTTAATTCTAAGAAAAAAATAATTTAAAAAATGTTTTTGCATCTTTTGGCACCAAATCGGATTACCTCGAAATCGGATCGGATCCTTAGAGCAAATAAATATACAGATCGAATCTTACAGCTATGTCCTTCATCATTCGTCTTTTGGCGTATTAACCACCACTGACCACTGAATCCAGAGAAAAATCGATCTGATCAAAATTAAGTTTGATTTCGGGGTTTAGTGGTCGGATCATTAACCTAATCTTGTGTTTCTGAAAATAAAAATGTTTTGGTCGCGATACGTTCATTTAATCTGGCGAAAAAGAAAAAAAATATGCATATTACAAAACCAAACATATTTTTCTCAAAAATGAAGTAAAAAAAAACAAGCTGTCAATTAGATTGGTACAGAACTTCATTTTTGCGAGTATTAAATTCATAAACAAAGAAAAATAATAATTCCTAGCATTA